>JAWZYV010003512.1:0-12902 GCA_038373885.1 Cheiracanthium punctorium | reverse complement strand
TATTTATAGTTAGAGTTATTTATAGTTATTATTTATAGTTATTTAACTAGAGGGGGTTAGTTATTATCTGAATTATAGTTATTATTTCAGAGCATTAGCATGACACCCTCCAAAATAAGTATTCGAGTAAGAGATCCATTTCCTACGTTGGTTTCGTACATTAAAAATTATTTATCATAGAATATGAATTAGGCTATGTATAAATAGGACTTTCTTCACAAGGACTTTGCGTTTTTTCACACCCACTTGCGTCGACGTCAACGCTGCAGACTTCGTCCGTCAGCTGAAAGAGGTTATGAGTGCCATTTCGCCTTCTAAGACAAGCAACCATGGTACTCGAAGTAGAACTTTCATTCCGCAAGATTTGCATAACTGCACTCATGTTTTCGTGCGACATGATGCTGTGCAACCTCCACTGAAGCCACCGTATGATGGACCGTACCCGGTATTGGACAGGTCAGAAAAGGATTTTACTGTCAGAAAAGATAACAAGGACATTTTCGTCTCTATCGACAGGTTGAAACCAGCGTATATTGTGCAAGAACAGCAGCCACCGTTGCTCAGCAGCAAGCTGTCTGAGCCGAAACAGGAATCAAGCACAAAAGCTTTGCCTCTCCAAGGAACACCTGTACGACTTTCCCGATCAGGCCGCAGAGTTCATTTCAGGTACACTAAGTAGACCTGAAGCGGTAACGTTCCCACTGGGAAGGGGATACTGCGGTGGCAGAGTGTCGGGCAAATTTCCTGCCTGGCCGCTGTTTGCGAAAGCCACAGCAGAATGCGCGCGTGGTGACGTTGGCGTGGTGACGATGGTCAGGATCTGCAGAGACAACTCAACCGTGCTCGCGCTATATAAGCAAGTGCTGCTGCGACAGCAAATATACACCTGTTCTTAGTTAATAAAGTTTCCTAGTTTATGAATGCGTACTCATTTTAAAGTCCCTGCTCTAAGTTAACTGAATTAAGTTTAGACGGCGTGCTGGTTGTAAGATAAGTAAAACTCCAGCACCCGTAATAGTATATATAATAGTTTTAAATTTAAATGTAGTGCATTTATTTTTTTTTAAATTCATTTTTAGCTTGGAACCAGCGGGATATTTTTTATTAGCAGATCTTTATGAATATTTATTACTTTAACTACTTGTTAAATTCTTTTCTATAAAGAACTTTTCTAATTTTTTTTACCATGGTTGTCATAGTAATTCAAGAAATGTAATACTTAGATGTGCTGCAATGAATGGATGTAAAATGCATTTTGTTTGTTGAAATAAAAGTATAAAGATATCGTGTTGATTTTTGTTAAAGTTCTAATGCTCTAAATGGTGAATGAAAGTCATTTTTTTTTCCTTATTTATTTTTTCTCCATGATTATGGAACTACTGTAATTTTCAAACTGATTCAGTCAGTGAAGACTAATAGATAAAGAAAACTCAAATATTTACAGTTTGAGGACCATAAAATTTGTGCAAATAACTGGTAAGTTGTGTCTTTTGGTGCCTATCCTTTAAGGATGAAGTAATTATTGATATTTAAGGTTTAAACTATATTAAAAATAAGTTGGATGAAAAATATCTTTTTAAGAATTATTGAAAAAAAAGACACTATTGTAAGACACCAGGACTTCTGTTTAAATAAATTATTAAAGGATTGTTTTAAAATGTATAACTATTGAATATAGAGAATTACAAGGCTTATATATTTTGAAATTTATCCCAATTTGGGATATCCAATATCCGAAATTTTCCCAATTTGGCCTTTAAAATGTGTTTTGCTGCATTAATATTACATAATATAGCCTAATAATACTCTACTATTTCTCTTCTATGACGTAATCAAAAGTCCCGCTTTATGTGGAATATTTGGGAAATTGATTCTTCTGGAAGATCCTTGTAGTTCTGCGTCACCTATAAAAACAGGCATGGCAGACCTCCAGTTCAGTGGAGTCATGAGTGAGCCACGGAAGGAAGCAGACGTGCGTGATGGAGCTCCGTCGGCCAGCCGACAAAAGCCCTTATCAGGGCTGGTATCGGGTACAGGAGGACCGGCGGAGTACCCGGCTGATGTGCCTTACATGGAGAGACACATTTATGACGCCATGGTACACCACAATTCGAACCACAATTCCACCTCGAACACCACAATTCCAACTCGAACACTACAACTTCACGCTTTTTAAACGTATGGCCGAAATTTCAACTCCCATCCGAGAAAGCATCGAACACTTCAAAAACTTACGAGAAGAAGGAGATCGTGCCGAAACCGGAGCATATGACCCTGATCCTGAACCAAAAGCGACTACCTCTACTGAGCCAAATCACCCGGAAAAGTTCCAAGAGGAGACCGTCAACGAGGATGATCGGGAATTCCGCCAACCGGCAAAGAAATTGAGGGACAGAGATAAGAACGTGCCCAACTCCAACTCTGGTATTACTGCTGAAAATCCCTTCGAGGTATTAAGGCGATTCTTCTGACGGAACGGAAGTCCATCATTCCGATCGCGACATCTGGTGGCAAAAAATATTCATGGTGAGTAGGAGGGTCCGAACTGTCATAGCTGACAGTGGGGGGGGGGGTCTCTGCAAACGCGTGTGGGTTTCCACTTTTCCGGGAAGAAATGTTATCGCTAATTGTGGTCAAGCAGGGGTGTCGGGGAATGAGCGGAGGAAAGAGGAAGAATATAAATAATCACTGGCTGAGAAGTGAAAATGGAAGAACTGATATTTTCCTAAACTGTGGGCAATTGCATGAGAATTAGAATGCATAGAAAATGACAACACTTTATGTTTTTTATTCAAATTTTAAATTGACTTCCTAAAATTTTTTATCGATTGATTTTTTCCATTCTTGGGTCTCTGTTCCATTCACCAGCCTACCCACTTGCACGTTGAAAAACACAAATCCGAATCCATCAATTCAATTAAAAAAACAAACAAACAAAAAATACGTTATGGCTGATTGTGGTCAAGCAAGGTTGCTTGGAGGAAGTATGAGAAAAGGAGAATGATGTAGCTGAAAATATTCCAGCGCCAGAATGATTTTTTCCCAAATTGCGAGGAAAAATGTTTACGCCAGAATTAAGAGATAAATTATTTAATTATCCAAGATCAAAATTGAATTCTAAATGCGCTGAGATACCGTAACCTGTGACCAAGCTTTCCGGAATGAATTTGTTCACCCATTCCTATCACAAGTGCATTTACTTTCAGGTTACAATTTTTTGCTTTTCAAAGAATATGATTTACTGCTGGGTACAGCAAAAATTTAAATTAAAATTTGGTGTGTGATTCTGTGTGATTATGGCAACGCTACACTAGAGCTATCTGTCAAGGGTGTGAATGCCTTGGCAGGAAGACTTTCTAGGGGTTTATAACGCGTATTCACGTTACATCTGGAGTTCTGGAGAAGAAACAAAATAATCCTACCAAAATTCCAGACCGTTAGATCGACAGCCGTGCGATGGGACCCGAACCCCGGACCTTCACACTTCGGTCATCTACCATTTTTAGTGGCATAACCACTGTGACATAGCGAGGCAAAATAAAATTGGATAAAAAAGACACGATTACTTTAATAAATGAAAATTCTATGCATTAAACTTAAAGATTCTTGCACTTAGACTGGAATGTAAGCAAGAAAATTAACACATAACTAGTTTCATAAATGACCTCATATTTACTCATAATGGATTGTTGAAACTGCGTACAAATTTTAGCAATCAAAAAATCATTTCATGAAATAAGAAAATGCCTTAAAACCCAAAATTGAATAATAAATTAAGTGAGTAGCATTTATTGTTTGATTAGAAATACTTATTTTTATAAAACAAATATGAATTTAGTCAAATTTGCTTTCCGAATATAAATCAGAAAAGTGGACTTTATTTGCAAAATCCTGCATCATGTTTTGAAATAGAATTGAAAAACTGATGTGAACACAAAATAAAACAGGGCCGTACCCCCCCCCCCCCGGCAATTTTTTTTGGGGGAGGGGGGCAATAATTTTTTTTTTTTTTTTTTTTTTTTTTTTTTTTTTTTTATGAATGTAGTCACAAAATCAGAATTTACTTCTGACGTAAATATCGCCAATAGCCAGTTTGAAGTATATTTCCCTATACTAATCTATGGACACGTAAAAAAAAAATGCTTTTAAGAGTCTTTCAAATTTAATTATAAATAACTAGTATATATATTTCTTAAGGATAATTAAGAGACGAGACGAAACAAATCTTTGCATTTGTTTTACGGGACGTGACACGCCTATTTTTTGCGTCGCATCCATCCTCAATAATTATTGAGAAAATACAAAACAAAAGGGATTTAAAGGCACATTTTTAAATTTAAATAAGAAAATTTTAGAGAGGAAAAATTCAATTTTTTTGAAATCCACTGATGTAAGTTTTTTCGCACCTTTTAGCTCCATTTAATTTTTTATAAACATATGAACTCGTTGTTTGCGGCCAATATTTGACAGATTGTAAGATTTTGATTTCTGTTTATTAAATGCCACAATATTCACAAAAGTTATACAAAGTATTAAAGAAAAATTCAGAGCAATAAGCAAAGATACACAATAACAGGAAATTCAATGCAAGATTACTTGCACCTACAGATTGGAATGTCTAGAAGAAAATTTAAATAGGACCTACACATGAATTATGATACTATTTTTGAAGTTAACATCAAGTAACATGAAGGTAAAATCAAGTAAAGGGCCCACGCATGGATTGTGATACAATTTTCACAGATTGGGACATTTCTCAATACAGTGAAACAAGAAAAACAAATACGACCTCGCTGAAATTATGATACACTTTTCAGATTTGACATCAAAATACAGAAACAATGTCTACGCATTGAATTCTGATACACTTTTCAAAATTAACATCAAGATATAGAAATGAGGTCTATGCATTGATTTATGATATACAATTTTAACATCAAGATATAGAAATAGGGACCATGTATGTGGATTATGATACAATTTTCAAACATTACCAAACATGATGAAACAAGAAAAACAAATAGGACAAAACATGGATTATGGTACACTTTTCAAAATTTAACAATAAAAAAAGTCCGATGTGCTAATATAAAATGGTTTTTGTGTTTTGTACTAAATAAGCCATTGGGTGTGTTATGTAATTATCTTCATTGCATAAATTAGCTTGCTAGGAAAAATAGAAAATTGTATCGCAAGCGAGCCAGGATATATGTGTATGTATGTATATCCTACATATTCATACTACAAATATATATCTTACAATGCAAAAATCTCCAGAGGAAATTGTTTATTATTGTGATTCAGCCTCATTAAAATGTGAAAATTATATGCGTGGAACAGAACTTGAACACTACAATAATTAATTTTTAATTATGGACAAAAAATTAATTTCTGGTTCAGTTGACAACTAGAATTGTAGTGTTAAATATATATTAATGACAATGTCATTTTATCTCTCAACACCCTTTATTGAAAAATGTGTCCCAAAAATAGGGTGACGCAAAAAAAACGACAATTTTTTTTTTAGTCTCGTGTGAAAAAATGTTAGTTTTTGGATGTTTTAAGAGCCCCCTCCAAAGGACAGCTCAAAAAAAAATTTAAGAGGTCGCTCAAAATGTTTTTAAATTTCAAAAATCGATTTTTTTTTCTTTCTAAATTTTTTTCTCGTTACGGTATAATTTTATAGACCAAATAAATAAACAAATAAGTTTCTGAAAGTTTCAATTCAAAATTTAAATTTTAAAAGGTCGCTCACAATTTTTTAAAATTTATTAGTGCTTTACTTTAGATTTTTTCGAGCGACCTTTTAATATTCAAATTAAAATTCCATACATTTTTTTCTTTTATTTAGTACAATAATCGATAAAAATACACTACGAGATGAACTAAAAATCAATAAAACCTTTTAAAATTTGGTTTCAGAATTAATAACAAAGCTTATTGAAATATTGTTAAAATGTTTTAGTTGATTAAATGAAATTATTAAATTTAAAAAAATTATGTTTTCAATATTGTGCTTGATTTTTAGTTCATCTCGTGGTGTATTTTTATCGATTATTGTACTAAATAAAAGAAAGAAATGTATGGAATTTCAATTTGAATATTAAAAGGTCGCTCGAAAACATCTAAAGTAAAGCACTAATAAATGTTAAAAATTGTGAGCGACCTTTCAAAATTTAAATTTTGAACTGAAACTTTCAGAAACTTATTTATTTATTTATTTATTTTGGTCTATAAAATTATACCGTAACGAAAAAAAAAAAAAAAAAAAAAAATTAAAAAGAAAAAATTCGATTTTTGAAATTTAAATTTTGAGCGACCTCTTAAAAATTTTTTTTTGAGCTGTCCTTTGGAGGGACTTTTAAAACATCAAAAACTAACATTTTTTTCCCACGAGACTAAAAAAAAAATAATAATTGTTTTTTCTTGCGTCACCCTAATATATATATATATATACTATATATATATACACACACACACACACGAAACAAACATTTCCGTATTTGTAGAATCACCCACATCTCCATATATACAAGTTTTAAATACATACATGCTTTTTCCAGGTTCAAGGTAAAATGCAAAGGTACTATAGTACAAAATAATAAAAGAGAAAAAAACTAATCAACTCAATTAATTATTTAAACTGACGATTAAAACACTAACTATAAAAATTAATCGATATAGGAGCACGAATGAAAATATTCTTTAAAAATAGATGTAGAAACTAAAGATTACAAAAGTATCAAAGCAATCCATTAAATTTTGAACAGTGACTCATATCATAAAATATACAAATTTAATATTTTCATGCAATGGAGAGGATAAATGATTTTAAGAGATGAAGAATCATCAATAATAGTTTTAGAGTTACAATATTATGTAGTAGATTTTTCCCGCATAATAGCCAGACATAGACTTTCACCAGGAAAAATTGGTAAAAAAAGTGCGACTATTACGCGAGTAAACATGGTTGCTGTTCTGAGAGATGCTCTAGTCCTGAGTATATAAATACGTTTTCAAATTGTTCTTCGAGTAGTATTTATAAATATATGGTCACAATTTTTTTTACCACTCGGGTACCGATTTTATGGGGGAAAAACAAAACACAAAAGAAAACGAAAACACTCTTGAATATGAGATTGATACCCTTCGCGAGTAATAAGTGTGATTTTTTCTTCTGTGACATTTCTTCTGATCCCCACCTCTGAATCATGTGATTTTGGTACATATTTTTTAAAAATTATCATGTCAAGCACTTTAAACTTTTTATAATGTCATTTTACAAGATGCATTACATCCCCCCCCCCCAATATATATAAGATGAACCTATACTGGTTGCGAAACATTTAGTAAAAAATCCTCGAACATCGAAAATTTTGCAGAATGTGTCACATTTAATCATTTTGAAATTTTGTTGTGGAATTTCATGTTTAAGATTTTTTTTTTTTTAATGTTTTATAAATGGATCCGTTTGCTTCATTTTTTTCAGTGTGTAGTTTTTAAAGAATCCTCCTGTACAAGGCACAAATTCATTTTTATTTGTTTACCAAGACCGTGAAGCAGATTTAATCAATGTTTTATTTTATGTATTAAGCTGCTATATTTTTAAGCTCACGTTACACAAATTTTTAAGTAGTTTCGATATTTCAAATATACAGTTATTATATATGACATCTCCGGTCGAGTCACCATGGACCACTGTTTGACACAATTAATCCTATAAAAATATAATTAAAATGATAAAAAAATGAGTAGTAGTGAGATACATTTTTTACAAGTCAAAATTTGATGGTGGAGTATAAAAGTATACTTTGATAGTCTGAAATTCGTAGGAATAAATTAAGTGGACTCGGAATTTCCTTGTACAAGAAGTAATTTTACAGTCAGAATGTTAGGACATTGAAAAATGAAATTTTTCGATGTCCTAACATTCTGACAGTTGTAAGTCAGACAGTCTAACACTGTCCTAACATTCTGACTGTTCGAAAAGAATTAGTGTCGTTTTATTTTGCATTTAGCCAAATCTTTGTAAAAAGAGTACTTCGCTGAGTAAGAGATGAGCAGTCGATTCGAATTTTTTTAATATTCCAAAAGCTTTAAAATAATTAATTTTGATTATAGAATACAGTACTTCACAAAGCGCTGTAATTCAATACCTGATTGTTTAAACTTGAATTTATTCAAAATAAATTATCTCTTATATACATATATACATAAATATGTACTTATACAGGGGATGATACAATTCCCTCCCGTGTTTGTAAGGCTTATAAAAACTTGATTTTGTGTGTGTGTGATATTTTGAATTCTACATGTAATTGTCACATAAAATTACATGTAGAATTCAAAATATCAAACACACATTTAGGCTCTTTTTATTGTCCAAAGAGTAAAAAAAATTACTTAGCAGTTACTTTAAAAAGTAACTGCTAAGTAACTTTACTTTAAAAAGTAATTAGCCTTTTAGACCTGTGTTTATGGTTTAATATTTTCTACCGCTGTACATAAATTTTAAATTTTTGAGAAGTTATCCACATATATATTTTTGAATTGCTTACAGGGAATAATGTTGGCGCGCACAATATGTAACCCATACTGTAATGACCAACGCGTTCGGCCGCGGTAGAGTTGAATGCCTCACGGCAAGGAAATTGCCGTGAGGCATTCAACAGCCTCGCGGCATTAGGAAAAAATATTTTTAAATAATTATGATTAAATTCAATTATTTTAGGAAATAAGTCTTAAAGTTTAACATTTCTCTCTTTAATTTCATTCATTTTTCTTTTCAATTACCTCCTCAAACACTATTAGTTGAAAGTTAAAGAGAATTTGTATTTATTTATTTATTTTGACACACACACACACGCACGCACGCACACACACACACACACTTGGTCTATATTTTTATGGAGATGACGTCTAAGCCAAGTGTAGTATAGTGTAATTAAGGCATCTTTTAATTTTCAAATACAGTAAAGCATTTTTATACGTATTTCAAGGGTCAGATTTGAAACGACGTATAAATGAAAAGACGTATAAGTGAAACATTAATCAACAACTTTGATTATTTGTAGTTTAACGCTGCTAATGCAAATTTATGTGAATATAATAAATGTATGTTTTTTTAAGGTACTAGTAAATTACTTCATATTACTTTTTACTTGAAAACAATATCTAAATTAAAAAATAAATCAAAATAGAAGTGAAACAAATCCTACCTTTGTTGGACAATATTTAATACTGCATAAATTTAGTATTAATCTAATATACATTGAATACCATGAAGTGATTTTTGTTTAAAAAGTCATTGAATTTAATAAACTACCTATAGTCGCCTGATGTGCTGATTGTCTTTAATTATTAGTTACAGCATTTCGGATTTAACTAAGTTCATGAAATGTCTTTTTCCATCGCGGTCTGATAGACAAAGTGAGTTTTAAACTTTCCTTTCTTCAACTTAAATATTTGTAGTTAATTACATTAAAAATTTATTATCATAATGTGGTAGTGATTCAGAGTCATTTAAGATTTGCAGTAGATGAATCTGTAGAGCATTGAAAAGAACACCTCTTATTATTTGCATTTGATCCAGTGCAATTGATTCAGTCATGTGATAGAGAGGTCATTGCTATAAACATTTTTTGGTTTATCTGTGTTGGTTTCATTTATTAAACAGATACTTAAGATACATATATACTGGAATAATGAAATCTACTTTAAAATCTTTACTGAAATCTATTGAATTTGACTTCAAAGCTTAGGATCGGGCTATTTGCTGGCCGGGATGTCATTCAACAAAGGAACTACGTTTCAAATTTCTTGCAGAACCCCACCACGGCTATCTCGGACAATTGTTGAGGTAGCCGTGACCCCACCCAATTACTTGCAAAAAGAACCCCCCCTACAGCTTTTAGCTTTTTGCCGTAGGGTAGCGATCCATCATCCGACCCCCGCCAAATAGCGGAGTACGTGGCGGTCATTAGGAAAGATAGTTTTTGTAGAAATGTAGACTCCAAATTTCGTCGTAATTACTAATTTATTTATTATTATAACTATTATATCTTTCATTGAAAAAACAGAAAACATTCTGAGCAATGGCAGCTACATTTTAAAAATCGTGTATCATAATTAGCAACCATTTTATGGCTGTTCAAACACAAAATTGGTGTTTTTTCAAACTTTATTTGAATATTAAAAATACTAGCAAAAATAATATCAAAATTTTAGAAAGAACATTCAAAACATCGTGTTACTAGCTAGATAGTAGGAAAAAAATCGAGACTGTATGTTAATAACTATCGATGTTATGTCACAAATTGATTTTCTCATAGGATTACATGGGACTTCGCAGCTTCGTCTTTGCCCTCGGAGAATCACCTTAAATACGATAGAAGATAAAGAGGATTCCAGCGAGAAGGAAGTAAGTGAAACTCCAGTTTCCGTTCCCGAGCCCCCAAAAACTAAATTACCGAAGCCCCTCGTGGTCCCTAACCCTAACGATATGCATAAAATCACCCACCTAATTAACGAACAAACTGAAGCCGAATTCGGTTCAAAAACTAACCATAGTTTTTGAACCGATTCCTTGTCAGGATGAAAATCTGTTCAAAAAACTAACCTTAAAATTTTCCCCCATAATTTCAACAGCAAAAACATAATTACTGATTTTCTTAAAAGCCAAAATATTCATTTCTTTAGTAATTCTGATACTACCCCCCCCTTAAAGTTGTCATTAAAGGCATCACTCCCACTACCCCAACCGAAATTGTTAACCCTTTGAGGCGCAACCCTTTCCCAATGCTGGAAAAAGGGCAGCCGTTGCCATCGCTCGACTTAACGACCAGCAAGATGGCGGACGATCGAAACGTTCATCGCGTGCCACAGATCTAGAGACCCTTTTTTGACGACAGCTGGCTGTGCGCGAGCACAGCCAGCTGTCGTCAAAAAAGTGATCTACTCGTTCCCTCATTTTAGAGGTCTCTAGATCTGTGACATGCGATGAACGTTTTGATCGTCCGCCATCTTGCTGGTTAGGGATGGACGCGAGACGCGAGAATTCTCGCATTGTCTCGCGTTCTCGCATTGTCCCGCGAGACGAGACAGGCATTTTTTTTGCGAGACGAGACGCGAGACGAGAAAAAAATATTTTGCGGGACGAGACGCGAGACGAGACAGAGTCTTGTCTCGCGCGAGATTTCTCGCGAGAATTCTCGCATTTTCTTCCGTCTCGCATAAATACGATCTGAAAAGCGACAATTTGCCTGAAGCCTCTACCGTTTAACTTGCGTTTCCTTCGTTTTCGGTCCTGGTATACTATCAGCACTCTACAATACGCACAAACACGTAACATTTAAAATTAGAAGAGACGAGAGATATACAAAACACACAAAGGAGAGGATAAAGAAAGAGGCGGAAAAAAAAAGAAAATAGAGAAGAGTTGAAAGAAAAATAATAAGTAAATAGGAAAAGCGGTACGGTATGTTCAAATCTGACCACTTTTAGACGGGGCCCGGGGCATTAAGTTTGGGGCCCCCCCTTACTGTCCCCTTTTTTTACGCATTAAGCCCCTTTACTGAGCCTACCTTTTTTAAGCATTTTAACCCAGTTTTGACCGCTGTTGTTCTCGAAAATTGCATTAACTGTAGTTTAGTATTTAAGTTAACTGTAGTTTTTGTACTTTTATCAAATCGTATTTATCACCCCAAAAAAATATCTCTAACTTGATCTAGTGATAGACAATTAGGTAATACCTATATTATAGAGGAAATTCAGTGTTTTCCACACAGTTACTATTTCAGTACATATGAATTCATAATTTAGATAATCGGGATATATATGGGCCCCCTTTTTCTTCAGGGGCACCGGACTACCGCCTCCCCCCTTGCCCCTGTGATAATCGGGTTTCGGGTATATCAGAGGGAGATTAGAAGTAGAGAAACTTGCATTCGCATTGATGCTTAGTCTGAGTAGGTTGAAATATGGTTGAATATCCTTGGTTGAAATATCCTTGTACCGATATTATCCTCAAACTTTCCCGCACGTTGCGGCGCGCGTAGGGGGGGGGGGACGCCCACCCTGGTGACAACTTTCTAGGGGCGGTTAAATCCCTATCGTTGGCCTATTTTAAAGAGATTTAAATGACATTTTTTATTCTTATATATTAATATCGGACGGAAAGAAATGCAAGCAATTTTTTTAAAACTATTTCTCTTTTCGTTTTTATTATCATGTTTTCCTTCCTTCGGCTTGCAAAACTTCAGAGTGTGACACATTTTCGTGTAAAAATCTCTCTATTCTAAAAAAAAGTAAAGGCCGCTGTCGCCGCCGCTGTCAAAAGCTTGTCAGCGTATCTCCTCCTAAACCGCGGGGATTTGAGTTTCGACTAAGGTGCCCACAGATTCGAAAAATTCCGAGGAACCTGCTAAGTTGATTTAAATTTAGAAAATCGAATTATTTTAGAAGATATTAATAAAAAACTGAAAAAATAAACCGAATGGTTGCCAGATTTGGCATAAAATCATTCATTCCTTTGCAAGAAAGCGTTTCCAAGTATCTAGAATCGCGTGAAATTTACAAACATGAGTTAGAATTACGCCCATTTTACGCCAAAATAAAAACTATGAAATAAGTAACTCAAAACACAAAGTTGACAATTTTCAAATAGTAAGTTCGCTTAGACAACAGCAGTTTAGAATTAGCGATTATTCCTTTTTCCAAAACAGAATAACTAATATCTTGAAAATAAAAAATAATTAAAATGCAGATAATTTTAATTCCGGTTCTCGTCCAGCTGGATTATTTGCTACCAGTAGAAATATTTGGCGGCGTTAACTATGCCATTATAGCAGTATTTGCTAGCGCGACGAGATGGTATAATTCGTGGTGCTAAGTACGCCAATCTG
>JAWZYV010003511.1:0-26161 GCA_038373885.1 Cheiracanthium punctorium | reverse complement strand
CCACGGTTGACCGACTGTCCGTTTTGCTTTCTTCCCGAAGAACATTCTTAGCTTCATTTACATGTTTTTTTCTTGGAGTATTTGGAGATTCAAATTAGTTTCAAAATGATATGCTGTTTCAGGGGCATAGCCAGAAATTTTTCATGGGGGGGTTATGACCCCCCAAACCCCCTCCTAACAAACCCCAAACTAAAGAGAGAGACAAAAATTAAATTAAATTAAGCGATGAAAAAAAAACTATTTTAAATTTTGTTTCAAGCAGCCATTCTTGTTGCTTAGTTAGGGTTTAACAGACCAATGTCCTGTGCCCTGAGCTAGAAGGGCCCGTGAGGGGGAAAATATATCTATTTTAAGGAAGGCAAATGAAACGGACGTTTCCGGCCCCATATTCCTGCGTGTTGTATTAGGTTGTAACTAAAGTTTCCCGCCCCCGCAAACTTCGTCAGCACACAGTTCTCGTTGGCGTATTGGCTCCTATTTTGTCAAACGATTTTTGGCATTTGAAAGAAAGAGGTTTACTTTATAACATTGTGTTGTGAAATCTGTAAAAAATATAGTTATCATTAAGTATAAGTTGCCTCAAATGGAACTATCACTCTAGAGGATTAGAACCATCCTTTACTTCCAGTTGTGTTGCAAAAAGTCAGCTACAGAATATCAACGAATTATGAGTACAGCTTTAAGTACTAATGTTGTGTCACGTGACACTGTGCAGGTTTGGTACCGAAAGTTCAAAAACAGTTATCTAAGGAGTTAGAAGTTAGTTTTTCAGGCAGATATGGCGGAAAACTCTCGTTACAACCTGATATTTAGAAGGCAACAAATATTTTTTTTAAGGAATCGATTGACATTTCTTCAAATCAAGTAATATGTCAACATACATTTAATTAGGGCTTTTTAAAACTTTCCAACAAGGTTGAAAAGTGTTCATGATTTCGGTTTGTCTGTCTGTCCGTCCGTCCGTGCTCAACTCGCTTAAATATGCATCGATTTCTACGAAATCGATGCATATTTAAGCGATCGCATAAGCATATTTATGCGATCGCGTAAGCATATTTATGCATCGATTTCTACGACATAGCTCCACGAGAATCCTTTACTTTTTAGCACGTCATTTCCCGTAAAAAAAGGGTCACGATTATTTTTAACAGCACTGGCATCTGCTGGAAAATGGAAGAATTCGAGAACAGCTGGATAGATTGCCCAATGCTGAAAAATGGGCAGCCGTTGCCACCGCTCGACTTAACTACCAGCAAGATGGCGGATGATCGAAACGTTCATCGCGTGCCACAGATCGAGAGACCCCTTTTTGACGCAGCTGACTGTGCCCACAGCCTTATAGTTAGACTTACAGTTTTTCTACAGGGATACGACAAAGATTTCTTTTACATTATTTCCTATGGGAGGAAATTCTTTAAAGTGCGCTAGCGTTTAAACGATACAATCGATTGAGCTCAAATTGGGTATACATTTTATAAACCACCATTACAAGACCGGTATTGATTTTGATGTGCATAGGACTTATAGTTTTTCTACAGAGCTACGACAAAGATTTCTTTTACATTATGGCCTATGGGAGGAAATTCTTGAAAGTGCGCTAGTGTTTAAACGGTACATTCGATTGAGCTCAAATTGGGTATACATGTAATAAAACACCGTCGCAAGACCGGTATTGATTTTGGTGTGTATAGGACATATAGTTTTTCTACAGGGCTACGACAAAGATTTCTTTTACATTATGGCCTATGGGAGGAAATTCTTGAAAGAGCGCTAGCGTTTAAACGATATGTAGAATGAGCTCAAATTGGGTATACATGTTATAAACCACCATTATAAGACCGGTATTGATTTTGATGTGCATAGGACTTATAGTTTTTCTACAGGGCTACGACAAAGATTTTTTTTACATTATGGACTATGGGGAGAAATTCTTGAAAGTGCGCCAGCGTTTAAACGGTACATTCGATTGAGCTTCAATTTGGTATATATGTTTGAATTATTCATCGATTAAAATTTATTTAAATGCTTGGTAAAGATCATAAGTGTTCGGAAAGTCGAGTGGAGTCACTCCAGATTTTTTTCATTGGAATTATTCCTAACTTATCCTTTGTAGTAGGCATTGTAGTAACACCAGAGTCAATATTTTGTCTGAAAATTTAGCAGAGACATAATCAGTGTTTGTTTTATTATTTTACAATGGAAGTATTTCGAATGAAAAGGTAGGATAAATATTGGCTTAATATACAGGAAATATTCCAGTGTATCAGTAACACTGCATAAGTTCACTGGTTTCCAAAAGCTATGCAACAAATTAAAGTTTTGCTATAAATCGGCTATAAGTAGTTCAAAATTATTGAAATATTTCAAATGAAGTCAAACTGCATCAAGTAGTATTATGTAAAAGAGAGGCGTTGTCATTGCTCTAAGAAAATATGAAAGAGCTTAGAACCAGCTGTTTAGGAGAAAAATCGGAGTTCTATAAATGACAGTTTATGAAAAATTTCCATGTATCCAGTGTCAAAATGAGTTTGAGGCGACATTTGACCGAAGAATCACGTTATACAGCCATAAACGTTATATAAGCAGGACAACGACAGTCTGACGTTTCAACATGACTAAATAAATGTCTACTGTTCCGCGGTAACCGGTTATAAGCATTATCTAACAGCCAGTTCAGCTTTTCGAAGATCTACTAAAGGAAGGCCAAAATTTTAACATTTCTGCAGATGACTAGTATTTGTGACTCAGTGCACTTTACAACAGAACAGTAATACCATCTCTGCTTGTCTGTTCTCATTTCTGCTACAGGAAGGATAGTGCCAACCATGACAGTACCCTGAAGACTACATGACGGGTAGGGATGGACGCGAGACGCGAGAATTCTCGCATTGTCCCGCGAGACGAGACGCGAGACGAGACAGGCATTTTTTTGCGAGACGAGACGCGAGACGAGAAAGAAGATATTTTGCGGGACGAGACGCGAGACGAGACAGAGTCTTGTCTCGCGCGAGATTTCTCGCGAGAATTCTCGCATTTTCTTCCGTCTCGCATAAATACGATCTGAAAAGCGACAATTTGCCTGAAGCCTCTACCGTTTAACTTGCGTCTCCTTCGTTTTCGGTCCTGGTATACTATCAGCACTCTACAATACGCACAAACACGTAACATTTAAAATTAGAACAGACGAGAGATATACAAAACACACAAAGGAGAGGATAAAGAAAGAGGCGGAAAAAAAAAAGAAAACAGAGAAGAGTTGAAAGAAAAATAATAAGTAAATAGGAAAGGCGGTACGGTATGTTCAAATCTGACCGCTTTTAGACGGGGCCCGGGGCATTAAGTTTGGGGCCCCCCTTACTGTCCCCTTTCTTACGCATTAAGCCCCTTTACTGAGCCTACCTTTTTTAAGCATTTTAACCCAGTTTTGACCGCTGTTGTACTCGAAAATTGCATTAACTGTAGTTTAGTATTTAAGTTAACTGTAGTTTTTGTACTTTAATCAAATCGTATTTATCACCCCAAAAAAATATCTCTAACTTGATCTAGTGATAGACAATTAGGTAATACCTATATTATAGAGGAAATTCAGTTTTTTCCCCACAATTACTATTTCAGTACATATGAATTTATAATTTAGATAATCGAGATATATATGGGCCCCCTTTTTCTTCAGGGGCACCGGACTACCGCCCCCCCCCTCTTGCCCCTGTGATAATCGGGTTTCGGGTATATCAGAGAGAGATTAGAAGTAGAGCAACTTGCATTCGCATTGATGCTTAGTCTGAGTAGGTTGAAATATGGTTGAATATCCTTGGTTGAAATATCCTTGTACCGATATTATCCTCAAACTTTCCCGCACGTTGAGGCGCGCGTAGGGGGGGGGGGGCCCACCCTGGTGACAACTTTCTAGGGGCGGTTAAATCCCTATCGTTGGCCTATTTTAAAGAGATTTAAATGACATTTTTTATTCTTATATATTAATATCGGACGGAAAGAAATGCAAGCAATTTTTTTAAACTATTTCTCTTTTGGATTATATTATCATGTTTTCCCTTCCTTCGGCTCGTAAAACTTCAGAGTGTGACACATTTTCGTGTAAAAATCTCTCTATTCTAAAAAAAAGTAAAGGCCGCTGTCGCCGCCGCTGTCAAAAGCTTGTCAGCGTATCTCCTCCTAAACCGTGGGGATTTGAGTTTCGACTAAGGTGCCCACTAGGGATGGACGCGAGACGCGAGAATTCTCGCATTGTCTCGCATTCTCGCATTGTCTCGCGAGACGAGACGCGAGACGAGACAGGCATTTTTTTTGCGAGACGAGACGCGAGACGAGAAAGAAAATATTTTGCGAGACGAGACGCGAGACGAGACAGAGTCTTGTCTCGCGCGAGATTTCTCGCGAGAATTCTCGCATTTTTTTCCGTCTCGCATAAATACGATCTGAAAAGCGACAATTTGCCTGAAGCCTCTAGCGTTTAACTTGCGTCTCCTTCGTTTTCGGTCCTGGTATACTATCAGCACTCTACAATACGCACAAACACGTAACATTTAAAATTAGAACAGACGAGAGATATACAAAACACACAAAAGAGAGGATAAAGAAAGAGGCGGAAAAAAAAGAAAACAGAGAAGAGTTGAAAGAAAAATAATAAGTAAATAGGAAAGGCGGTACGGTATGTTCAAATCTGAAAACTTTTAGACGGGGCCCGGGGCATTAAGTTTGGGGCCCCCCTTACTATCCCCTTTTTTACGCATTAAGCCCCTTTACTGAGCCCCCCTTTTTTAAGAATTTTAACCCAGTTTTGACCACTGTTGTACTCGAAAATTGCATTTCAGTTAACTGTAGTTTTTGTACTTTAATCAAATCGTATTTATCACCCCAAAAAAAAATATCTCTAACTGGATATAGTGATAGGCAATTAGGTAATACCTGGATTAAAGAGGAAATTCAGTTTTTTCCCCACAATTACTATTTCAGTACATATGAATTTATAATTTAGATAATCGGGATATATATATGGGCCCCCTTTTTTCGGACTACCGCCCTCCCCCCTTGCCCTTGTGATAATCGGGTTTCGGGTATATCAGAGAGAGATTAGAAGTAGAGCAACTTGCATTCGCATTGATGCTTAGTCTGAGTAGGTTGAAATATGGTTGAATATCCTTGGTTGAAATATCCTTGTACCGATATTATCGTCAAACTTTCCGGCACGTTTCGGCGTGCGTAGGGGGGGGGGCGCCCACCCTGGTGACAACTTTCTGGGAGCGGTTAAATCCCTATCGTTGGCCTATTTTAAATAGATTAAAATGACATTTTTTATTCTTATATATTAATATCGGACGGAAAGAAATGCAAGCAATTTTTTTAAAACTATTTCTCTTTTCGTTTATATTATCATGTTTTCCCTTCCTTCGGCTTGCAAAACTTTTATAAATTTTTTTCCTCCCCATCATTTTATCTTGCAGTTGGGTTCCTATTCTAAAATTATCTTCGCCTGTTAGATGTCTTTTCATTTTTTTTTTTTTTTTTTTAAATCCACACTGGATATACATTAGGGGGATTATGGTTTAATTTTTCTGTAAGCAGGGCGAACATAACGACTGTAGTACTCTCGCTAAAAATTATTGTGGAAAAGTACAAACGGATAGTCGTCAACAAATTAACTGTTCAGTAATTTAAAATATAAACAAAAAATAAGTCGTCTATTAACCAACTGAGATACTATAATGAAATTTAAAAATGCACACACGGTAATATTATTGGAAATATTAGGCAAATAATTATAATTATCGTTAATATAATCTTGTTTTCATTAATATAAAAATTACACATATTTTAGAGACTTGAAATTGACGTTAAAGTAAATAGTAGAGATTTAATAAAGACGTACTATATCCGCTTTATTCGTAATATTGCTATTAGGTGTACCGAGAAATAATGTCATTTACAGTAAATTCAAGCAAATAAGTTCTTAATTACCACAAAGCTCTACCTAAACATAGGATTTGTATTTTTTATATTTCAACGCAAGATACGGATTTTATTTTTTTTATTTTTATTTTTTATTTTTTTGAGAGAGAGTTGTCATGGATCCTTTTTAGAGAACTAATTTCAGAATGAAAATAAATTTATTTTTAGGTATTCGCGGGGGCTGTATTTTACATCAAGAATTTTATCGATATTTATTTTTTTAGAGAGGAGGTATTTGTGAAAAGAACGTTCTGGTTGCCTACCCCCCCCCCTCCCTCTCTTCCGTTCCACAAGTTACGAATATGGATATTATATATACATATGTATAGATATGCTGGACTTCCATGTGCTTTCTATCACTACAGATTGGTATGTCGATTTTTCAGCGCTTTTTCAATTATTTTGATCAGGGGCGTAGCCAGAAATTTTTCATGGGGGGGGGTTACGACTACTACAACTCATATATATGTATACGTGTGTGTGATAATAGAGTGAAGAATGTACATTTTATATGGCAAAAAATTTCTCATGGGGGGGGTTATGACCCCCCTAACCCCCCCCCGTGGCTACGCCCCTGATTTTGATATCTTATTGTTTTCCTTTTTCCCTTATTTATAGTACGATAGAGCTTAAAACGTGTGGAGTGAATATCTCTTTTGATATGCCACACAACCGAAACCCTACTATTTTGTTTGTCTTTAATTATAATCTACTGGTTATGGCTCCTGACAATGGTGCCAGTGGTTATAATTCCCGTTCCATTCTCATTTGGCTGAGCATCTATTTTTTTTTCCACTTGTGGTTTGTAATTCTTGCTTCTGCTGTTATATATTTTTTCATGCGGGGTGTTGTCATATTTGCAGAATATTTTGTTTTACTTATTAGTTATATATATACAGGGTGATTCTCTACTAGACTGCCGAACTTGGAGGGGCGTAGGGGGTGCAGAGACGGTTAAGAAAAACATAGTAATATATGGGCGGAAACGTCATCTTCATGTGCCTTTTAATAATACTTTTCAACAAGAAGTGTTGAAGTGTGCGCCTCATTTCTTAACCAAGTTTCATAAACAATGGCTTTCCTCAGACAATTTCATAGATGTAATGAAAGAAACAATTCTGAAATAACAATTTTTATCAAGTGCAATCAGTGAAAGAGGGACTAGTTTTTGAAAAACCATAGACTTAACAACATTCGACGTCTTTTTACTTTAAAAACCGAATTTCAGTTTTTCATTTGTTGTCTTCGAAAATCTGTTTTCTTTCTTTTTTTTTGTGTGAGTGTGGGGCCCCGACAAAGGGTGGGCAGTCTGCAGGCAGTCGGACACCCTGGCCAGTCCGACCCTGGTTTTGACTCTGCGTTGCGTATGCTTGTTTAGTTAATTAGCCAGATGACAAGAAAACGTGCTACAGGGCCGTCCACAAGGGTTGTGCTGTGGATGCAAGGCACCAGCGCCCCGGATTCATAGGGGCACAAAATTAGCACACATGAAAATCCACAATCCACAATCCACATCAAAATTAGCTTTATACTTCTTATCGTGTCAAAAAAATTAAGGGGGGAATTTCAAAATATTTTATAAATCATATAATTTGACAGTTAGTATTGCTATTCTGCAGCTTCAAAAACCAAAACACCATTTAAAAAGAGTCATTTACTGGTGCTTGACAAAAAACAACTGCTGCTTTGCTTGAAAATTTCCATTCTGACTAACTTTCCAATGCCCATTATCTCTATCATCTTCACTCAAACCTAGGGAGAAAAAGACTTTCAGTAAAAGAATGGATAAAGACGTTGTTTCTGATTCGGTTCAGGGCAGATGTCATTATCCATTTCCTGGAAAATTCGTGTGTGTGAAAGAGTATGGGCGAAAATCTCCAGTCTTGGTATATACCTCTAAAAGCGGCATTTTACACAGAACAATATCACCACCCCTTGTGGTTAAGTTCGAAAGACAGATGGGCTTTGCAGTAACAAACATGTAAAGCGATTAGTATTGTATAGTCGTTCATTTTTAAAGGATGAAACTTAATTGCTAGCACGTTTTCTCCATACATTCCAGAAAACCGTAAGTTTTCTTCACGCTTCCTTTTTACTGATAGAGGGGCGACGCATGGGGTCATCGTTAATTGTAGAAATGGGACAGTGGCTGCTTCCGAGAAAATTAGGACCACCCACACACCCTTTTTTAACAAGATGTTTTCACTGCCAATAAAGAGACCCAATAATGCCGCCCCAATAAAGAGATCAATGAAGAAAATTTACGATGTTTCAAGAGCTTGCTGTTTGCAATTTCCTTTTCAGGAAATACGATTTTCCTTATCATAAAAGAAAAGAAATAATTGCTTTTCTAAAACTTTTTAAGGGGACAAAGGGACTTTAAAATTGAAAACTATCATTTCTTAATTTTTAGTCTCAAAGTATACGTACAGTTGTTTAAAACAAAGGTTTGCATTTACATTAATACTAAAAATAAAAAATTAAATCTTTTTTTAAAAATTATGGTAATATCTTTAAGGAAAAATGGGCCATAAATATTTTTTTCAAAATATCTCATGTGCATTCCAATTTAATAAAAAGCTGTAATTTTTTTTATAGTAAACTTGTAATGCATGTATGAACATAATTGTACATTAAATTTTCAAACAAACGTTATTTAATAGAGATATAGGAATTTAAATGTAGGATGGAATTTGAAAAAAAAAAAAAAAAAAAAAGCTTCACGTGAATTTATTTTTTATATAAAGCTTACCTTTTTCCAGGGGCGTAGCCAGGGGGGGGGATATCCGGATATATCCCCACCCCCCCGACATTTTTGGATTAGTGATGAAATTCCGTCTATTTGTACACATATAAGTTCATCTCTTCCCCCCCCCCAAATTTTCCTGGCTACGCGCCTGCGTTTGTCACACATAGAAATGAATGCACAGATATGTTCATACATATATTGCAAATGTATATTAAAAAAAATATGTCGCTTTTTATTAATTTTGAATGCGCATGGGATATTTTAAATTAAAAAATAGAAGACGTATTTTTTTCTGAAAAATATCAATTTTCATTTTAAAAATTATTATTTTTTTTTTATTTTTAGTTTCAATATAGATGCAAACTATTATGTTAGACAACTATGATTTTGTGTGAAACAACTATACATAAGATTACAAGTAAAATTTAAAATGGAAAGTTTTCAATATTTAACGTCCCTTGTCCCCTTAAAGATCATGAAATGTTTGCTTTTACAAACAGGAACAAAAATTTTTAAAAATTACATCTCTTTTAAGAAAGATGTATATTTTTTAACACCATTATCGAGGAACATTTTCTTCAAAAAACGTTCCTCGATGCCTGCGTTCTTTGGGGGGGAGGGGACTCAGATTTTTCCAGGGGGTCTGATCCGTCCATAGCGTCCCAGCGCTACGGCCTTGTTGCGAAGTTTGTAATTTCCTCTTCAGGCAATACGATTTTTCTTATCTCTAAGGAAAAGAAATAATTGATTTTCCAATACTCTTTAAAGAACATAAAACATAAAATGTTTGCTTTTACGTACAGAAACAAAAATTAAGAAATTTGCATCTCTTTATAAGATTTTTCAAAAAATGTTCCTGGATGACTGTGCTCTTTGGCCTGGGTGAGGTGGCTCAGATTTTTCTAGGGGGGGGGGGGGGTGGCGGGGAGCTGAGCCGTCCATAGCGCCCACAGCGCAACGGCCCTGCTATTAACATCTGTGAACGTTTTATATATTTTAAAGGATTTTTCAGCGGTAAGTGGAATTTTATGACTACGGTGTTCCATACCTAAATATAAACTTAGTGGTATAAATTTAACACGTCATCTGCTTTTGCTTTACTTCGTGGGTGGATGCTGAAAGAAGCGCATATTTCAATTAGAGGTTTGTTTAAATTGTTCTGTACGATTTAAAAAAGAAATTAGATTAAAATTTTATGCTACTAATAATCACACAAGTTTTCAAAATTATTTATCTGTAAACCGTTATCTTAATGATAATACTGGTCAAAATATCCAAATTAACTTGCTCAACGAACCGGGTTATCTTATACGGCAGTTAAACAGTGACGTCATAAATTTTAAGAAATGCTTGAAAATTGTAAACTCTGCAACTCTAACGTCCTGACACAATTATAGCGATTCTAAATAGCTCCTCGAGATTACAAAGTTTGACGTTTTCAGGAAACAGAACCATGGAGGATTTATAAAATACCGCTATAGTGGATATATGGCTATTTAAATTGGCACCGCTTTGAATATGTGTCACTACGGCCCGTGGTGACAAATATTTCATCCACCACAAAACATTTCATCCACCGTGGTCCATGGTGGATGAAATGTTTTGTGGTGCTAAATACCCCAATCTTACAAAACTATGCATAAATTAAATATATATGGAGAGCTTTCTTAATAGCAACCATTATGTGAAATGATTATCCCTTATGCTAATGCTTAAATTGCAAAGAATCGCCATAGAATAAAAAGGACCTATTTGTGCCAAATAATGTTTCTTGAAATCGAGCCTTAAAAAGGAAGAAGCGAAAATAGATAGTATTAATATGCGTAATAGGTAGTATTAGTAGATTTGTAAGGATAATATGAATAAATCACAATATACCACATTAATAAATATTTCATGAAATTAAAAGTGTTCTGTTTATCCTTTTTCAAGGGTTATCTTATCACCAACTGAACGATAAGTAATTCTAATTTGCGTTAATATATCCCGCAGTAATTTCAAAAGAGGAGATTACTTAAATTAAAAAAAAAAAATCTGTTTTGCAGATAGGATTTTAGTAAAATATTCGCTTCTTCCAGTATGAAGAGCGGGTGCGCAATTATTTTAAAACAAACGGTTGTCCATTTCATGTAGTGTCTGAGGTATTTAATGCTACAACTTGAAGAGTATGATGTAGAAATAACACATTTTGAAAGTCGGAAGTTCTCTGCAAATCGCCATGCTTTTCACTTTTCTGATCGCGAATGATACTGACGTAGTTTTTTGAGTCATTATATTGCAATGATGCCAGGTTAATACTCATGACGCAAACTTTACATCAAGAGTCAAATAATTTTGCTTTTATTTTAGATTCCACATCACTGGAATTAATTGAAATTACACATGTTAGGAAAATTTTCGTTTACTACAATGCGAAGAACGGGCACGCAGCTAGTAAATAAATAAAAATAAATACTATATTTTCGGTGGGACATTATATGTACGGATTAAAGCTGAATTTCTTTTACTTCAAATGCCGATATATGCTGATATAGTTATTAATATATCTACTTATGTGGCTATATGTAAGTAATTGTTATTAATATTAATTTTCAATAAAATCCCAATAATATGTTAGTAAAAAATGGTAACGAAATCGCAGTCCTTAATTTTGCGAGACTCGCGAGACGTCTCGCGTCTCGCGCGAGACGAGACAGCAATTTCTTTGCGAGACGCGAGACGAGACACAGTGTTTGCGAGACGAGGCGAGACGCGAGACGAGACAGAGGTTTACCATTGCGAGACGAGACGAGACAGCCCCGATTCTCGTCTCGCACGTCTCGCGTCCATCCCTAGTGCCCACAGATTCGAAAAATTCCGAGGAACCTGCTAAGCTGATTTAAATTTCGAAAATCGAATTATTTTAGAAGATATTAATAAAAAACTGAAAAAATAAACCGAATGGTTGCCAGATTTGGCATAAAATCATTCATTCCTTTGCAACAAAGCGTTTCCAAGTATCTAGAATCGCGTGAAATTTACAAACATGAGTTAGAATTACGCCCATTGTACGGCAAAATAAAAACTACATGAAATAAGTAACTCAAAATGTGTTACACAAAGTTGACAATTTTACAATAGTAAGTTCGCTTAGACAACGGGAGTTTAGAATTAGCGATTATTCCTTCTTCCAAAACAGAATAACTAATATCTTGAAAATGAAAAATAATTAAAATGCAGATTATTTTAAAGCCGGTTCTCGTCCAGCTGGATTATTTGCTGCCAGTAGAAATATTTGGCGGCATTAACTGTGCCATTATAGCAGTTACAGTACACTTTGGATATTTGCTAGCGCGACGAGATGGTATAATTCGTGGTGCTAAGTACGCCAATCTGCAAACGATTATGTAAATGAAAATATGTATAATGGTTTTCCGGTAACCTTACATGAACAGTAATTATAGGTTGTGAGCATGTGTAAATCGCCAAATAATGAAAAGTCGCCATTGGTGGCAAGCTATCCTATCTGTTCCGTAGCTTTTATTAACTTTACATGTACGCAAGTCGCCAAATAATGAAAAATCGTAATGGGTGGCAAATTCGAAGGGTGTCCAATAGGTTTTACATTATTAAAAATACAGCTGAAACAGATGTTCTGATTTTATTATGCTTTAGCTCCTAATTAATATAACTTTTGAATGGCAACATTGAAAATCATTGTGTTTCTGAAGAGTACAAATAATTTTTCCAGCGATTATAAGCGGAGTCCGCACTCCAGGTGTAGTATAGCTCAGGACCCGTACAACACGGATTCCCATAACAAAATATCTTCCGTGTTATGAGGGGGAGGGGTTCTACTGTAGTGTGAAGTTTAAATTTTTATGTACCAATGAACATGCAAGAACCAAGCAATGCGTAGCTCAGTAACATTCTATCTGATCCAATCTTCGGGTTTTGTCTGTTGAAATTATGTCTTTTTTACGAATAAGCCTGATTAGGGGCCGAATGCCTCATACGAAAAGCGAGCGTAGCGAGTCTGGGGGCTTTGGCCCCAAGTGATACAAAAAAAAAAAAAAAAAAAAAAATCACTTCACCAAAAGCTATAGAGGCAATGGGGCTACTGTGCAGACTGTGTACTTAAAAATCAGGACACTGATCTTGAAAAATTATCGGAATGTCAACTTTCAATAGAGATAAATACAAAATGCATGAATGTACCTCTGTTTGCGCCCTTTCGGATGCCCACTCCTTTACATTTTTTATTCCCCCCCCCCACACACACACACACGCACGCACACTCACATTCATTTGAAAAAATAAACCCATTTAATGTTGTGCGGTTTTTTCAAGTGCGTTTTTCTCCTTCCACTGCTTTTTCACTGGTTCTTCAAAAACTGTACTATGTACTTTTATCAACAGTCACCCAGTATTCATCATGTCCAGTGGCGTACGCAAGGGGGGGAGGGTTTGGGGGGTTCACCCCCCCCTTGTCAAAATTTTTTTAACAAAATGTCCACAAATTTTCAATTTTTAGCTTAAATATTACGCATTTTAACACAAAGTTATGTCTATAACCCCCCTCCCCCCTTTGAAGGAAGTCTGCGTATGCCACTGATCATGTCAAGAAAGAAAAAAAAAAAGTAATAATAAACACAAAAATTGTCTTTCAAAATGAGCAAAAGCGCTATACTTATAAAGAAATATTGTAAAATACTACTTTATGTATAAGATCTTTTCCTGTTTTAAAACTTCACGCTATGAGATGAGGAACAACCCTCGCAGAATTTCTCTTTATCCTTAACGCTTCCTCCAGTCATTTAAAAAGACAAACTTTGAACACAGGACTGGGGCCGAAAGGAAACGCATGCTTTGTGTTGAGATGCCAAAGCTTTTTTTTTTTTTTTTTTTTTTACGCAGAATATCAGATATCGGAGGGTCCCCAATACAGAGTTCCAGTTAAAACAGAAATGTCGGGAGAGAGATGTCCCGAGGACATAATTGCCCAGTGTCTTTTGGATTTGCCGACACGATGGATGACCTCTCACTCCAGAACAGAATGGACCTACGGAGTGCGAGCTATCTCAGCATGTGGAAGTAGGTGCGCCCTATCACCGGAAGAATTTTTTCCCCTCAACAATAGGACACCTCCGAACAGATTGCGAGATAAGGCGCCAGAGCGGTGACAAGTTGCAAGATGACCGCTGCTTTCACAATTGACATGAAGACTTCCGTTCGCTATTCCACCCACAAACAACTATTGAGTGACCGTTTTTTTTCCCGGAAAAAAACAAGGGTGAGGAATTAATGTATCGAGAATTTCGCTAATGATCGGTTTCCAGACAAAAAATAAAGTATGTGGAGTCTGGACACTGGAAAAGACACCGATATATGGTTATTTTCTATCATCCTCCAAAGGTATGGGGAGGGGGCTCGAGCCCCAAAGCCGCCCCCCATTTCGTACGTCACTGCAGAAGCGTAACCATGGAGTGGGATATCGGGATATACCTCCCTGCGAAACTTTCAAAATTAGTTATTAAGAGCTTTCAGATTTTTGTCGTCAATAAGAAATTAAGTTTATCAATACAAAATTGTGTCTTATACAACCCCCTCCACAAAATTTTCTGGCTGCGCTCTTGCCTCATCGACTAGCATATAATGACCATGTTACATCCTGTGTCACTATTAAAAGTGGCGTTTTTTCCGCTCACCATTGGGGAATAACACTCAACATACAACATGGTAAGATGACTGAATTGTGAAGGTCTCGGTGAAGGTTCTGAAGGCAGGGTTCTATCCTGCCGTGCGGCTATCGAAGTTTTGGGCGGTTTTCTCCAGATGTAACGTGAATACGCGTTAGAGGTCCTCCTCCCATTGCACCCCTTCTAAGCAGATAGCTCTTTCGTAGCTTTACCTTAACACAAAACAACACAGAAACATTAATAAATCATCAATATAGCTCTTATGTGTTCATGATGTAAGTAGTATTATTCCTTATAAAAGCGTTTTTAGCCATTAATAGAGCACTTGGTTTGTAACAACAAGGTATTTTTAATTTCATATACTGAAGTATTTAATGGATTTTACATGAATTCCAGCTGGAATATAACATTTATTTTTATTTTTAATTTGGGTTTTTATACAAATAATTATCGAATCATTTGTATAATGAATGTAAAATAATGTGAACTCTGATTATTGCACAAGTAAAAGAAAAAGACGACCAACAAATATTAAAATATTTTGCAAGAGGGACTCAAACCATTGGTTTTTGGCAAAGACATTAGAATATACTCGTTCTAGTATATTCTAATGTCTTTGGTTTTTGGAGGTGGGGGGGAATAAAGGACAAAGTGTCAATTTAAGTTGGCTAATTTTGAGTTTTACGATATGCGAGAAAAAGTAGAGCGTGTTAATTGGCATTTGGACATTTGTATGCCATGCCATTCCTAATTTAGATCCTCATTAAAAGGAAAAAGAAATTTCCGAGCATTGACTTACTCTAGAAAAGTGTGGTTCAGCTCCATATATTTACTATGCTCAGTGGCGTGCACAAATGGTGTGGGGGTGAGAATTCAGTCCCTCCCCCTTTGTCCATGCATTTTTAACATAAAGTCCGTACAGTTTTAATTTTAAACATATAGATTATGGCTTTTATTTAACCAAAAGATTACTTCCATTCCCTCCTTCTCTTAAAGAAAGTCGGTGTACACCACTGATTATGCATCTGCACATTATTTGTAAGTACATAAAATATTTGTAAGTAATAATTACAACAAAAAGAAAAAACTGCCATTTGCTTGAAATTAACTGAGTGATATGATAATTTTAAGAAATAAGAGGGCCCCCCAAAAGGGATGCTTGCTTCAGAGTGGCTTTTTGAGACCCAGATCATGTTTTTCTAGAATACAAATAAAGGGAACACAAGGTCATTAGTTAAAGAACTTTGGTTCTAGAAATACTGGCATATAAATTTAACTTTTCATAATCAGCTGTACGTATCGTAATACAGCGGATCTGTTAGTGAGCTGTTAGCTTTTTTTGTAAACAGTAAGCAACTTTTTTGTTTTCTGCTTAAACAGTGTTAAGTGATCCGTTTTGAATAGCAAATGTACAAATCTAAAACGTTATAAAAGATAAAAAATCCAAGAGGTTGAGAAAATAGTTGTATGGATTTTGAGGCCCCTACATGTGGGGGCCCCGGGCATTCGCCCTGCCATGCCTCCCTATTTTTACGGCACTGTCTTTCGCCATAAGCCAAGCTATGCGAACGCAAATGAATGATCTACTGGAGTGATTGCGCAAATCCAACGCTCACAAGTCCTTTCTGTTGTCTCTTCTTTTTGATAGTGTAAATCACATATCGGAAAACCCTGGCCCGCGGCCCGGATGTAGCCCTCCAGGGTATTTTATCCGGCAAGTGGAAGATTTCAAATTTCCATAGACCAGTGGTCCCCAACCCCCTGTCCGCGGATCAAATGGTACCGGGTTGCTCAAGAAAAATTACATTATTTCCATTTTATTTTCTGTCGTGCATTTCTCTCGAGGTCTCGAGTTTTTTGGGGTTTTGCTAATTTATACAGAACAGATTTTGTAACAGAAAAAAATCTCATGACTATTTTACATTATTTTACTGCTTATTAAATATTTCAAGACTATGAATTAAAATTCCAGTCTTTTAAATCCCAATACCATTTCCAACAACCTAACTGTGTGAAGCGGGATTTTCTGCACTGACAAGAACCAAAATAACAGAATAAAGGAATGAATTGTACATAAGCAACATACTTTGGGTGTCATTGCTTCTTACCTCCAGATCTAACCGACTCGTTGCAAAGAAATAAGCTCAGTGTTCTCATTCATTTAGCGTCCTAGTGAGATAAAATCTTAAATCATATTACATTCATTTTTTGTGAAACTGTATATATTTTGAAGGTATGTTTAAGCACAATTAAATTAAAACAATCAGCGTACCCCCTCCCCTGACCAGTCCGCGGTAAAATTATTATCAAACGCTGACCAGGTCGCGGCGATAAAAAGGTTGGGCAGCACCGCCATTGACAATCAATATAAACCAAATCAAAATCCCATATAAATCCCACTTATACGGTCCGTGACGTCCCTAACATCCTAAATTTTGGCTCGCAACCTTCCAAAGGTTGCCCGTACCCGGTGTAAATGAACAGGTTAAACCCGGGTTCCCCCGATTAAATATGAAACCCATATCTCATACACTAAAACGGGAGGGGGGATAAGTAAGCTTCACTTTAATTATTCACTATTCCGCTCACTATAATTATTCACTATTCCGCTCACTATAATTATTCACTATTCCGTACATTGGGGCCGTTTAATTAGATCAAAATTTTATTTGCCCAACATGTGTCCCTGAGTTCTGCAACATATCTGACAAAATTCAAAGCTTTATATATTTTCAAAAGCAAATGAAACTCCCATCAACTATAAATATTACATTTACGCAGTTACGCAAATAAATAAATTTTCGGTGTCATGTCACATTATTGTATTCGGATTAAATCCGAATTTTTATCATTTCAAATAACTATATGAGTTAATATGGTAACTAATATATGTACTAATATGGCAATATGCAACTAATTGCTATTGTTAATATTAATTTTCAATAACTAGTATTAATGTTACTAAAAATATGGTAAAAATTCGCAGTCCTTAATTTTGCGAGACTCGCGAGACGTCTCGCGCGAGACGCGAGACGAGACAGGCAATTTCTGTGCGAGACGCGAGACGAGACAAAGTGGTTGCGAGACGAGACGAGACAGAGGTTTACCACTGCGAGACGAGACGAGACAGCCCTATTTCTCGTCTCGCGTCCATCCCTAATGACGGGCCTGTATGCTTGGCGACTGGCGTTGTGCACCCCATTTATATATTAATCCTTATGAAAGCGCACTAGGGATGAACGCGAGACGACTTTTTTGCGAGACGAGACAGAGATTTACAGCTTTTTTGCGAGACGAGACACACATTTTTAACATTACGATATAGGGATTTTTGCGAGACGAGACAAAGCTTTTAGGCTATTTTGCGAGACGCAAGACTCCTGTTTTTCGTCTCGCGTCCATCCCTAAAGCGCACACTTTAAACATTTGCTGACCGTAGACTGTCCTTTTATAGGGTCCTTAAATATTCTACCACAGATTGATTGACGATTTTTGTTGAACTTAAATAACTCATGATACATTTATTGTATACAGTATTATTCAAAAATTAAGAAAAACTTGATCTGGAGAATAAAAGTAGGCGCTTTTTTTACGTTTGCAGGGAGGCGCCAAGTACCTTAGGGTCGCCCCTAAACTCAGGGCATAAATCTTCTGATGCCACTTAACGAAATATGTTTCCAAAGTTCGTCGCAGGCTGATCCGGTCCAAGCCAAAAGTGCATGCCAAAACACATTTTCTGCAAACTTCAACCTAAGGGGATCCGTATTACATAGCTGCAACACCTGCGGAACATAGCTAACTACTTTTATAAACAGTAATTTTCGCCTTCAAATTTGACAGATTCTTTTATAAGTAGTTACTTATATTTTTCCGGTGTTGACAGCTATAGCGTTGTTGTTGGTGTCGTGTCCATGGATAGACCATGAAAAGAGGGGTGCCAGTGACCCCGATGGGGTTGGACTTCTACTTGTTGGTCCCTAATTTGGAACAATTCCAGATGAGGGACCAACCACCACCTGAGGTATCGTTTAACAACTTGGAGGACATTGGAGCCACGACGGATTTTACGTGCACCCGCTCCCATTAGCGTACACGGTTCCACAGCGGACGAGCCGAGAGGAAGATGACCCTCCCAAGCACTGGCCAACCCGGATGCTGCTTCACTTGCCGTGTTCTTATGGGAAAGGAGTTTAGCGCCCAGACCACTGCGGGACAGCTATAGCATTAGCTATGACATTTGAGAGCTAGGGACAAGATTCTTTTGGTGTTGCTCATCAAAATATAGTCTCCTTATTAATCGAGAAAAATCCGTCACAATTGACAATTAAAACTAATTCAAGCATTAATCATGATTAATGATCAAGGCCGTAGCCAAGGGGGGGTTTTGGGGGTTCAAACCCCCCCCGAAATTTTCAGTCACATAACTTACTGTTCGTAGAAAAAAAATTATCCCTTGTATCGCCAATTACGATTATTGCACTTCAGTTCATTCAAACCGCATGTAATTTTTTACTTGTGTTTCTCTGAGGATCGCAAAGTGATAAATTTCACTTAAATATGCTACTCTTTTCTCTGTACGTTATATGCATACCTGTCTTCTGAGTATGGCCAAAAGGAAATGCAATTTCCGTGGCACTTGCAAGCAGAATTTCTCATTCTCATCAAATAATTCTTTAAATAAACAGTGTTTAATGTATCATAGTAGTAGGAATTTGTGAAGGTGGTAGCAAAAATGTGCCCTAAGTACACTATGTACGGCTGCTTTATTTACACAATTTTACACAGTATTTACATTTCCCATAATTAGAAAGCAGTATGATGGAGCAAAAGCTCACATTCGTCTCAATGCTTCTCCACATTGGTTCTCTCTCTTCTTCTTTCACCCCCCCCCCCTTACACGTAGAGAGAGACAAAAAAGAAATATCGTAAATAAAAAAAATTCTCTTTCCACAAAAAATAGTGAGTCATCTCTCGATTCCATCGGAGATCGAAACACGAAACAGTTTCACAGTATCGTGTTTACGACCTCTATAAATAAAAAAGTCAGAGTGATAAGTTTGTGATTTTTGGAGTTTGGGACATGTAAGCTCCAGTCTCGACCCATGTGGACCGGGAGGGAGATCCTACGTTGCATTATTCACGTAACCAGTCCGCTACTCCTTAGAATAAAAAGAGAGTGGCACTGCGGACAGCAGGAGTAAAAAAAAAAAAAAAAAGCATCCGCTGCCTGGCTAGTGTCGCCCCTCTCGAGTCAGCGCCCTAGGCAGTCGCCTAGTTTTCCTATATGGTCCAGCCGGCCCTGCTCTGTCACACAGTGCTTGTCATTCTTTAAAGGCTGCACTGACACAGAGGTTCGCTACGCCGATAGGATATTGCTTACATAGCACTGTTTCAATTTGGATGCACTATTTTCGCGTTTTAAATAAAAATGAAAAAACACAAAGCTGGAGATCATACTTTGTTTAATTTTAATTTCAGTGTGCTGAAAAAAGTACCATATTAAAACATTAAACCTGGAACCCCCCCCCCCCGAAAAATTTTCCTGGCCACGGCCTTGTTAATGATTACATATTTTCAATCATTAATCGTGACTAAATTACTAGTTAACGTGACTCGTTAAATTTTAGTTGTTAATAGTTATTAGTTTTTCTCAACACTGCGAAAAAGGCATTCCAAAAAACAATCCAACTGTACAAAAACATTTAAGCGATCAGCCAAGAATATAATGAAAATACAAACTTTGGAAACAAGTTCTGACTATCTGAAAGTCGGGGAAAGCATTTTTGAATCAACACCAGAGTATATTCGCGTTCCCAAAATTATAACCAGTTCTCCTTCCATTCATTCGCGCTATATTTCCCCCCCCCCTCCTCTACCCTTTTCACTCGAGTGGATATGCTACTTTCCACAAATAAGGAAGAATGAAACGTAAGGGCCAAAAAATAAATTACAGTCACATTCAGCGAGCGCGCCGTCTGTCTTTTCAGGAACAACAGAAACAATCATAATAAAAATAAGAGATGGTATGACGTCAGCAGAGAGCCTCGCTTTACGAACTAAACCACGTGGTGTCTCTCCTCGGGCAGCTATAAAAGAGGGCAGCCTGCGCTGCCCAGCCAACACTTTCTTATCCGGTCTACAGCGTCATTTCATTTGCTCTCGCTCTGCGGTTAATACTAGCTGCGTTTCGATTTTTTTATCCAGGAATATGCTTATATCCTGGATCGCTTCCATAAAGGAGGCGCAGAATACGCGATATCCCTACTTCAGAGATCGCTTAAGCATGGCGGATGCAGAAAGGAAGGCTGAATTTGTAATTGAGTTGCACAGGACCTATTTCGTTAGGCGAAATTCGCGATGTCGTCGCTCCTTCAGGGGCATGAGACTTTCTGTCAGTCTGGTCCTCAAGAAATTTTTCAGGCTGCTCGAGGGAGACTACAGTGTGAAGCAGCTACTACATGGCGGATGCAGAAAGGAAGGCTGCAATTAGAATTTTTCTTTTTTGCAGCCATATTTTGTTCACCGGTTCCAAGTCGGGAAAATAAAAACCAAACCGACAACAAATGAATTCGTGAGCAAATGCACACATAAAAAATAAAATAAAATAAAATGATGGGATGATTGTTCTGAAATGGCAAACTAATAACCGACAAACTCTCATCCCAACATTTTATTGGCATCTAAAAAAGCAGAACCACACACCACACTGATCAAGGGGATAAACTCGCAACTGGAATATTGCGAGTTTAACTCCTGACCAGGCATTGAAGACCCTCCGTGTACGGTCTGAAGGCACGTATATGGGGGGGGTTTCATGCCAAATCCGTGTACGTGCACGTCACGTTCGTGCGCGTGCACGCCACGTCATTGCACGTCACGTTCGTGCGACCATACGTCTTCGTGGCAGTCTTTAGCCATTCCTGAAGGGGGGGGAGGGTCGATATTTAGAAGCCCACCTCTTCCCCTACCTTCTGGAAGACGGTCTGAATCGTGGAGGCAATCTGAAAGTAAATAAAAAAAGGTGCCTGCGGTGGCAGTGCCGGGCGCATTTCCTGCCTTGCGATCGCAACAGCTACAGCGGAATTCACGAATGGTGGCGGTAGTGGAGATCAGGAGAGACAGGACAACTCAACCGTACTCGCGGCGCGGTGTGTTTTTGTTCGCGGATTAATTTCTAATGAAATCCGTGTCGTACTGTTACCCTTTATTTTTAATGAAACTAAAGGTTCGTTCTGCAGCTTTTTGTATCAAAACAGATGTAGGAAAAGTTTGAAATAAGCTAATTGGTATCAATTTACATGAAATTCTTCAGAGGAGCTTTATATGCTTTGCTAATGTTACTATCAATAATATCTAATGCATGCATATAATATCATCTTTCCGCACAAGCTCAAGAACTCAACGACCTCCAACTGCGTATATGGGTCCGTGAGCGATTTTTTTTTCGGGGGGGGGGGGGTCAAAAATATTCGGGTGAATTAGGTATTAAATCCCAGGTACTGTACCATGTACCCTATTGAAAATGGTGTACGTAGCATTTATAGTTCTTCTACAGAAGAGCTCAAAAGATTTCCAATACATTACACTCTACGGGCCGCCATTCTTTAACCCTTTAACGCGCAGTGTTCCCGCTCTGGGAACACCAAACTCTGGCGTTTCGACAGTTGCCAGTCACGGGGAATAGATTTGATTTCTATAAAAATAGTTGCGGGTGACATAGGTCCACGAGAATCCTTTACTTTTTAGAACGTCATTTCCCGTCAAAAAAGGGTCACGATTATTTTTAACAGCACTGGCATCTGCTGGAAAATGGAAGAATTCGAGAACAGCTGGATAGATTGCCCAATGCTGAAAAATGGGCAGCCGTTGCCGTCGCTCGACTTAACAGGCAGCAAGATGCCGGACGATCGAAACGTTCATCTTCAACTAGATCTGTGGCACGCGATGAACGTTTCGATCGTCCGCCATCTTGCTGGTAGTTAAGTTGAGCGATGGCAATGGCTGCCCTTTCTACTTTCCGAACATGTACCATGTAAGGAAAGTATTGTACTCGTGAAAAAATTCGACTTCGATGTTTTGGTGTATTTACACATTTTGAGATCTTCTGAATTCATTTATGCTATTTTTACGAGATGTATGTATGTGTGTGTGTGTGTGTGTGTGTGTCTGTGTGTACGTGTGTTTGTGTGTATGTGAGTGAACACGATAGCTCCTAAACGATACATTCGATTGAGCTCAAATTGGGTATATATGTTATAAACCACCGTCGCCAGACCGGTATTGATATTGGTGTGTATAGGACATATAGTTTTTCTACAGGGCTACGACAAAGATTTCTTTTACATTATCGCCTATAGGGAGAAATTCTAGAAAGTGCGCTAGCGCTTATTTAAATGCTTGGTAATGTTCTTAATCATAAGTGTTTGGGAAGTCGCGTGGAGTCACTCCAGATTTTTTACTTTCCGAACATGTACCATGTAAGGAAAGCATTGTAATCATGAAAAAATTCGACTTGAAGATTTTGGTGTATTGACACGTTTTGAGGCCTTCTGAATTCATTTATGCTATTTTTGCGAGATGTATGTATGTGTGTGTGTGTGTGTGTATGTGAGTGAACACGATAGCTCCTGAACGGGGCATGCGATTGAGCTCAAATTGGGTATATATGTTATAAACCACCGTCACAAGATCGGTATTGATTTTGGTGTGTATAGGACTTATAGTTTTTCTACAGGGCTACGACAAAGATTTCTTTTACATTATGGCCTATGGGGGAAAATTCTTGAAAGTGCGCTAGCGTTTAAACGATACATTAGATTGAGCTCAAATTAGGTATATATGTTATAAACCACCGTCGCAAGACCTGTATTGATTTCGGTGTGTATAAAACTTATAGTTTTTCTACAGGGCTACGACAAAGATTTCTTTTCCATTATGGCCTATGGGGGAAAATTCTGGAAAGTGCGCTAGCGCTTAAACGGTACATTCGATTGAGCTCAAATTGGGTGTACATGTTATAAACAACCATCGTAAGACCGGTATCGATTTTGATGTGTATAGGACTTATAGTTTTTCTACAGGGCTACGCCAAAATTCCTTTTACATTATAGCCTATGGGGAGAAATTCTTGAAAGTGCGCTAGCGTTTAAACGATACATTCGATTGAGCGTCATTTTGGTATATATATTTGAATTATTCATCGATTAAAATTTATTTAAATGCTTGGTAATGATCTTAATCGTAAGTGTTCGGAAAGTCGAGTGGAGTCACTCCAGATTTTTTTAGCTGTGGAACACTTATTTTAGACTGCTAACCCTTGGAAGAATAAATTTCTAGTTCTCGGTATTCATGCGATACCGCTATTTGAATAAGAGGAATACATATTTATATTTTCATCTTTCCGGTTCAAAAATATTGGGGTAAATTTGTCCAAAATGTACCATGTAAGGAAAGTATTGTACTCATGAAAAAATTCGACTTCGATGTTTTGGTGTATTTACGCATTTTGAGGTCTTCTGAATCAAGGGCGGCTCCAGACTGAATTTTCGGAGGGGGCCATTGAACTTTTCAGATTGGTATATACATTGTCCAAAATGCAAATTGAACGCACGAAGTCATGAAATATGCGAATCTAAGGTTACAAAACCAAACTTCGGAGGGGGCCATAGCCCCCATAGCCCCCTCACTGGAGCCGCCCTTGTTCTGAATTCATTTATGCTATTTTTACGAGATGTATGTATGTGTGTGTGTGTGTGTGTATGTCAGTGAACACGATAGCTCCTAAACGGGGCATTCGATTGAGCTCAAATTGGGTATATATGTTATAAACCACCGTCCCAAAACCAGTATTGATTTTGGTGTGCATAGGACTTATAGTTTTTCTACAGGGTTACGACAAAGATTTCTTTTACATTATTGTTTATGGGGGGAAATTCTTGAAAGTGCGCTAGCGTTTAAACAGTGCATTCGATTGAGCTCAAATTGGTATATATGTTTTAATTATTCATCGATTAAAATTTATTTAAATGCTTGGTCATGATCTTAATCGTAAGTGTTCGGAAAGTCGAGTGGAGTCACTCCAGATTTTTTTAGCTGTGGAACACTTATTTTAGACTGCTAACCCTTGGAAGAATAAATTTCTAGTTCTCGGTATTCATGCGATACCGCTATTTGAATAAGAGGAATACATATTTATATTTTCATCTTTCCGGTTCAAAAATATTGGGGTAAATTTGTCCAAAATGTACCATGTAAGGAAAGTATTGTACTCATGAAAAAATTCGACTTCGATGTTTTGGTGTATTTACGCATTTTGAGGTCTTCTGAATCAAGGGCGGCTCCAGACTGAATTTTCGGAGGGGGCCATTGAACTTTTCAGATTGGTATATACATTGTCCAAAATGCAAATTGAACGCACGAAGTCATGAAATATGCGAATCTAAGGTTACAAAACCAAACTTCGGAGGGGGCCATGTCCCCCATAGCCCCCTCACTGGAGCCGCCCTTGTTCTGAATTCATTTATGCTATTTTTACGAGATGTATGTATGTGTGTGTGTGTGTGTGTCTGTGTGTACGTGCGTTTGTGTGTATGTGAGTGAACACGATAGCTCCTAAAGGATACATTCGATTGAGCTCAAATTGGGTATATATGTTATAAACCACCGTCCCAAAACCAGTATTGATTTTGGTGTGCATAGGACTTATAGTTTTTCTACAGGGTTACGACAAAGATTTCTTTTACATTATTGTTTATGGGGGGAAATTCTTGAAAGTGCGCTAGCGTTTAAACAGTGCATTCGATTGAGCTCAAATTGGTATATATGTTTTAATTATTCATCGATTAAAATTTATTTAAATGCTTGGTCATGATCTTAATCGTAAGTGTTCGGAAAGTCGAGTGGAGTCACTCCAGATTTTTTTAGCTGTGGAACACTTATTTTAGACTGCTAACCCTTGGAAGAATAAATTTCTAGTTCTCGGTATTCATGCGATACCGCTATTTGAATAAGAGGAATACATATTTATATTTTCATCTTTCCGGTTCAAAAATATTGGGGTAAATTTGTCCAAAATGTACCATGTAAGGAAAGTATTGTACTCATGAAAAAATTCGACTTCGATGTTTTGGTGTATTTACGCATTTTGAGGTCTTCTGAATCAAGGGCGGCTCCAGACTGAATTTTCGGAGGGGGCCATTGAACTTTTCAGATTGGTATATACATTGTCCAAAATGCAAATTGAACGCACGAAGTCATGAAATATGCGAATCTAAGGTTACAAAACCAAACTTCGGAGGGGGCCATAGCCCCCATAGCCCCCTCACTGGAGCCGCCCTTGTTCTGAATTCATTTATGCTATTTTTACGAGATGTATGTATGTGTGTGTGTGTGTGTGTATGTCAGTGAACACGATAGCTCCTAAACGGGGCATTCGATTGAGCTCAAATTGGGTATATATGTTATAAACCACCGTCCCAAAACCAGTATTGATTTTGGTGTGCATAGGACTTATAGTTTTTCTACAGGGTTACGACAAAGATTTCTTTTACATTATTGTTTATGGGGGGAAATTCTTGAAAGTGCGCTAGCGTTTAAACAGTGCATTCGATTGAGCTCAAATTGGTATATATGTTTTAATTATTCATCGATTAAAATTTATTTAAATGCTTGGTAATGATCTTAATCGTAAGTGTTCGGAATGTCGAGTGGAGTCACTCCAGATTTTCTCAGAATTGGGAAAGGGTTGCGCCTCAAAGGGTTACAATGT
>JAWZYV010003510.1:0-12725 GCA_038373885.1 Cheiracanthium punctorium | reverse complement strand
ATTCCGTCGTAGAATCGTAAATATTAACCACGTGCAACTGTCCGGTTCATCACTTTAGCGGTTGACTCATCTAAACTAATACTGTTGCGTTAGTAGATAAGCAAATAATCAGAAGGTAGAGATATTAAATTACTTTAATTAAATATTATTACAAATTATGCATATTTTACACACAAGCTTTTAGCACCGAGTACAGAACAGCGCGCTTTCTCCTTAGTTGGCACCTCGTGAGAGAGAGGGAACCCGGAATGAGTTCAGCACAGCTCATCCGCCACTACCGGCAGCGTTGCCAGATCCCCAACAAACATCGAAAAAAAAAGAACCCTATTTTTTCAGAAGTTTGAGATTTTTGGGGCACCTCAAAACCTAAATGTAGATAGCTCAAACTTTAGGATTCTCTTCTTATGTAGAACATCAGCTATTGGCAACTATTCCACACTAAAATTCAGAAAGTGTTTTACCAGAATATTCATAAATATTGGGGGGAAAATACCATTATTACGAAAGTGTGAAGCCACTGGGACACCTCAAAACCTCAAACTTTGGGAATCTCTTCATTAGGTAGCACACCAGCTTTTGAAAACTATCCCCATTCTGAAATTCAGAAAAAAAGTGTTTTTCCATGTTCACTCCACCCTAGTGTGTATTATTGCTAAAATTACACAAATAATTTTCATGAAGCATACATTGTCACTAATAAAAGCTGATACAAATAATGTGTCACTATGTCATTTGGGAAGTTGGCTGCATTACACTTCGAATTTTAAGGTTTTGTGATTTCTGAAATTTTAAAAAGGCAATGTTTCACAGTGATGAGCTACTATAGCTTGGTGCAGCCAGTAAGAACCCAGCTTATTCATTCTTGCCAGATATTCTTTAAAACCCTCATACAGACACCACCATACTGAGCTTAAGGACATCTTTTGGGGAAGTTGGTGGCACATTTACACAAATTTTAACATGAACTCACATGTTCTTAGCAAAAAACAAAAATTGCATTGGTACTCGGAGAAAAATAATTGCCATTTCACTCAAAATAGTTGATTTTTAGCAGTGTTGGGAATTAATGAATTAATTTTTTAATCCAAGCATTAGTTGACTAAAATAGTAATTGCGATTAAATTAATTACAATTAAACTTTTAGTTACACGTTACAATTAAATTATTTGGATTAATGTATGTTAATCATCATTAACAATTAAATAATTGCAATTAACTCTCTTAATTATTCTATGAAACAACAATTATAAAACTAACAATTAACTTACTTATCTATACAGAATCAATTAAAAGATGTATAAAATTTAACCTAACTGCGAAGATTTACATATATCTTTCTTTCTATCTTCAAAATAATTTGCTTGCCAGGCTACTCGCGCATGCTATATTTTTATTGCAACCGAGTCCTGCATTAAGTACGTTTCTTGTGCGTAGGGCGGGCGCATTTCTTTGAGAGAGCACCATGTTTTCGACTCAAGCGTGTCACTTCCATGTCTTCGTGTCAGTCACTTTTGCTCGCTTTGCGCTGGTGCCGACTGCCGTGCGTTCAGTGCTCACTCGCCCGCCGCGTGAACTAGTCTACGTTAAGATAAAAATCTGCATACCTACTTCTTTGTATTTTGGTTTAACTAACGTAAATGCACTGTTTTTGCCTAATTTTGTGAACGAAAATGGCCTCGATAGACGACATTGACAAAGACAGCAACTTGTCAGTGAATATTTCAGTTTCAGACATTAATGAGCCATTAGAAACGCACTTGCCTGTGCTACCAAATGACACTGCCGAGTGCTTGTCATCTTTGCAAATGCGACTTTTCTTGCTTGGTGGAACATTTTTCAAATACGTATCTCAATAGTCTACAGGTAATAAAATCACAGCTGTGTGTATGAAATGTTCAAGCGATGTAATCACTAAAGTTAAAGGATATCATAACTGTACAAACAGGGCCGGTTTTAGGTATTTTACAGGCGTAGGCGAGAACTGATTTTACGCCCCTTCATATGACAGATGGTTTTACGCCCCTTCATATGTGAGATGTTTTACGTCCCCCCACCCCTTCTTTCAACTGCTTCCCTTACCACTCCCCTGCCCCGTGATCAGAAAAGCGCTAAAGTAATTTAATAAAATTGAAGTATGTATTTTTAAATTTTATGAAATTTATGTACTGTTAAAAGTTTGTAAAATATTAAAAGATAAAGCGTCCTTATTATTTTCTCTCAATATTAAGAATCACGAATCTATTTGAAAATTATTAATTGATATAATTATACAATTAATATAATTTTTGAGATGACTCATAATAATGAAAATAAAATCCACACTACTAGAGTAAAAGGATTTTCACAATTAAATATTAAAATTCATGCTATGCTTTAATAGTCATTGAAATTTAATGGCAAAATTTTAGATGTAAACATGTAATCTTTGAACTTACCAAATGTTTGGCTGCTAGTTTCGGGAATCGCTAAATGAAAATGGTTTATTTCACTTTTCTTATTACAATTTTCATTCAAAAAGTTTCCTACAGTAATAAGTAGATACAGTAGCTTTACTTTCGTTATCGAAGAAAAAATGAAATTACTCGTTTGATATTGTTTTACTGAATATTAATTTTCCATTCCACTTATATTGGGTTATTAATTAGACTATATTTACATGATATTGAGATGTTTGAATCGTTATGACATTATATACTATTCCACTTGATTTTTCAAAGACATATGCATCATAAGCGTAAAGTTTTCAAAATTATTGGGGGGGGGCGGGCCCCACAACCCCATATGTTAACGTCAGTGGCGTAGCCAAGGGAGGGGGGTTAGGGGGGATCATAACCACCCACCAGGAGGAATTTCTTGCCATACAAAATGCATATTCTTCACTCCCTTATCATATTTAGACACATCTGAACTTTTCTTCATTTCATACTTTACATTGCATAATCTGATTTTAATGAACCAGAGCCTGGCGAGGGCAGCTTATATTAACATTGTGTCTTACGTGGCGTCACAATGAATACTAAATCATGATTGAAATCAAAAGAAGAAAAATTTTAAAAGTACAAATAAAGGTTTTTCTTAAACGTTTGTAAATGGCGTGAATACATTTTTTTATGTTAGTATAAATTAGTTTTCTGTATTTAGTGATAAATTACTGGGTGGGCTCAGCCCCTATTCACAATTTATTGGGGGGGCTCGAGCCCCACGGGCCCATATAACTCTACGCCTATGATATGCATACATTATCTACAACATGAATAAAAAATAAAGAAATATTCTCTGAAAAAAAATAATTTTAATAAAGTCAAAGTAAATAAAGTATAAACTCAAATGAAATCAGTTTTTAAACGAAGTTAGCGTCATAACAATTTACATTGGTGCATTTAAACATGTAGTAAATATTTAAAAAATAAATACAAATGACTCATAATAATGCAAATAAAATCCATTTATTTAATTAAAAAATTATAAGAATTTAAAGTAAAAATTCATGCTATGCTGTAATGGTTATAGAAATGTAATTGAACAATTCTACATGTACACGCTTAGTCTTTGAACTTACCCCTTTCATGGTTTTCGCTCGCTTGCAACCTCGCTTGAATACGGGCTAGAATCCCTTAGAAAGTCCCCACGGTGCGCATCCCTCCTATAGGCCAAGCACCCTAGTGCAGTCAATCGGACTTAATCCACATACAAACAAACATATCTTGTTGCTAGTCTCTGGAATCATCGTTTGAACATGATTCATTTCATCTTTCTTATTACAATTTTCATTTGTTTAAAAATAATTTTCCTAGAGTAGTAATACACCAAGTAGATATTGCTTTGCCATCATTTCTTATTACCAAAAATATACCTTTATGAAAAATCTTTGGTGAATATTTGTTTTAAATGTGTTTTAGATTATTAAATAGACAATATTTATGTATTATTGAAATGTTTGAAGCTTTATGAAATTAGATGCTGTTGTACTTGTATGTTTAAAGGAATGTACAATGTGCGTATATTGATCGCAACCTCTTCTCTCTGTTTTAAGTGTTTCAAATACAATATTCTACAGGTACTCATTCATTAAAAAAAGTATGTCATGTGATAACGCAAATTTGAGTATTTTTTATAAAATAAAAATAAATAACCTCAAAACATTTAAAAAAAGTATAATTATGAACTTCAATCACCTTTTAAACTGTGTTTACATTATAACAGTCTTAGTTTTTAAAATACATTCGACTTGTCGACAAAAAAGCTAATCTTTCAAATAAGTCGTAATAATGCAAGTAAAATCATTTAATCAGTTATAATAATAAATAAGAACTGAAAATAAAACTTTTTAATCGATACTTCATTGCTCATGAAAATTTAATTGCACAATTAAAGATTTAAAAACAGTACAGTATTTGAACTTACCAAATGTCTGACTGCTAGCATCTGGAGTCGCCGATTCACAGTGGTTATCTTCATTATAATTTTGTTTTAAAAATTTACTCACGCTTTCCCTCATTTTTTTCTCTAACTTTCTTTTGCTTTCTGAAATAAGCTCCGGATGGACGTTTTCTATTCATGTTTAACCCATTTATGCCTAGTGTCCCTTTTTTGGGACGGCATTTTCGCTATTAGTCGAAAACGTTATTTATTTTTCCTAGCCTTTATTCTTGAGTATTGAGCCTCAACTCTACAAAATATTTTAACATGACCAAGTAGGATGTTGATATTTTGATTTTTATGCATAAATATTTTAAAAGAAATTATCCCTTGTTCAAGAAGTTGACATCAGAAATTTATCTGTTATTTCTGTTATCAGTAAAAATCGAAGAAAGTCGCAAAAATATCCAGGCACAAATGGGTTAAAGATGAACATCGTTAGCAAAGTATCCCCTTTGAAACAGAAAGAACGAGTATTCCCCGCAATCTCACGTGCAAAAAATATCCAGATGACCGAGTAGGTAACCAAGTGCTATACTGACATGACAACTGAGTAAACCCTGAGAACTGAGAATACCTAATTGGGTAAACTATGTCCCTCTCCGCACAACTGGACTTCTGTCATTTGTCATTTGTTGATAGTAAACTAATGGAAAGTATCCGTTTCCGATTTCTAGTCTACGCATATGCTACCCTAACCTCTTTCTCCGCGGGTGGTCTTTCTGCCAAAAAACTTTCTGTCCTTGTCCTGGTAAACGTAAACTGTTATCTTAAATATTCTTTAGAATAAGCTAAATGCTTAATTTACTATTTCAATTAAATCTTTAATGTCATGCCAGAGACATATTCGGTTAATAAAATACTAGTACATGATCTATAGGCAAAAAAGGCAGTTGTCAAAATTACTGGCTATAGATAAGGTTTTTAGGTGGCTTGTCCCGTTGTCCTCAAGCACAGCTTCGGGATCCGTAATGTCCCGTTTTTAGAAAGAGAGCAACCTGCGGTAACGATTTCAATAAAGGCCACTAAAAATCTAAAATCATCCGACGGCAGTGTCTGTAAAAAAAAAAAAAAAAAAAAAAAAAAAAAACCTAACCTCCCTCCCTCCCCTCTCGAGACGCAAAGAAAACAATGGGGGATGCATTATTTTTGTGTTTGTTCTTTTTTTTTGTCAACTATTTCAATTTATTTCTTTTTTTTAAAGTCGTGTTCCTCTATTGCTTATTCCGCCCCCCCCCATCTCCACTTTATTCTACACTTTCACTCAGGTTCTCTAAGATTTTTTTTCCCTTCCGAATGACAACTTCCTTTTTTCCGTGTGTCCTTTTGTTTACATTTTTCACTTTCTTACCTTCCTGCCTTGTGTCGCATGGTGAAGTCGAAGAAGGGCCTACCCCTTGTACCACCCGTAAACGTACGTCTTGCACTATTTTTTATAGTATATGCGTGTTTAAGCAAAGATTTCTTTAATATTTTATTTTGAAATTAACATCAGCACAAGCTTTTTTGCACACTCTCTTAACAACTAAAAGATACCCAGACTGAAATTCAGTCTCTCTACACTATTACCTTAAAAACAGCAGATGCCCCGTTTTGAGGAAGAAAATATATACACTATTGCCAAAAAGTAGATGATGTCCCGTTTTGAAGGAAAAAAATAAATGGCCACGTTAGCTATAGAACATGCAGCGGTATAAGATTAAGATTATAAGACCCCCTCAATTTAGAGCCTCATCAGAAAGTGGGGGACTTCTGAATATTGGCACACCTTGGAAACTACTACAGACTGCCGAGAGGACTTTCGGAACTACGGATTTAACGTGCACGTACGGCGCGCGGTCTTTTGTGGTACGCCGGTATCGAACCCACAACCTTCCGGTTACGAGTCCAACGCCTTAACCACTGGGATATCACTAGAAAAACTCTATTCAAACATTCTGTGATAAAGCTGATTTTACTCCCCCCTCTTCTGCTTGCGCCCTTCGAAAGGGCTATCCCCGTAACACACTCGCTGCTACTTTATTGCTTAAAAAACCGATTAAAGGAGGGCGCCAAAATCAAACGCATTTCCCTTTTTACCAAGGCGATATAAACTTCCTGAAAGTAATTTTTTACTCATTTCTTATCAAATGACTTAAACGATTCTTTGTCGCCCTACAGTACATTCCGATTGATCATAGGTGCACTAATGGAGTGGAATCTTACTCTGTAACTTTTAGCATGATCTTTCGGAATTTCATAGCGTGAAGGAATTTGGTTTATTTATGATCTTTAAAATGTCTCTCATATCTCCCCGTTAAAATTTTCTATCTGCGCTCCTGAGCTTAGTTCCCAGTAAATGTGCTCTTGCTGTTCTATGGACACATTTATGTTTTGTCCTCTAACAGATTAGAAAAACTCTATTTAAACATCCTGCGATAAAGTTGATTTTACGCCCCCCTTTTCTGCTTGCGCCCCTAGAAAGGGCTATCCCCGCATTACCCTCGCTGCGACTCTGCTTAAAAAACCGATTGCAGGAGCTTCGAACTCAGGAAACTGAAGCATTCTTCAGTTGTAATTCACAAGGGCGCAAAAGTGGCGAAATGAAAAATTTTTGTTTAATAAGAGGCGTCCAAATCTGTCACATTTCCCTTTTGCCAACGCGATATAAAACACTTATGGCTGAAATATCCCACAGCTGCAAAAATTTGCTTTTTAATTTATTTTTCAGTTCTTGTCAAATGGCTTAGACGATTTCTTTGTCTCCCTCACTCTAAAATAAATTCTGATGAATCACGGCGTACTAAGGGAGTGCAAACTGAAATATACCGTGTTTACTCGAGTAATAGTCGTCCATTTTTGTCAATTTTTCATGTGAAAATGTAGGTGCGACTATTATGCGAGGAAAATCTACTACATAATATTGTAACTATAAAGTTATTTTTTCTGCTTCAAAACGGGGGTGCGACTATTATGCGAGGGAGGCTATTACACGAGTAAACACGGCATCTTCCTTTGAAACTTTTTTTAGCATGATCTTTTGAAATTTTATACTGTTATTTCGTTTATTTGCGCTCTGAAAAATCTGTTCCTCCTGGAGTGATATATCTGTTTCATTTGGAAACAGGAGTATAGCCCGATCTAGCAGAACCGTCCAAATTTTGCTCCCCCACCCTTTTTTGCAGCTTTAATGACGACTTCATAATTTTTCAGTCCCGGGAATCAGAGGCGGCATTTCAATTTTTCATTTAGGGGTGCAAGATTTGATGTACTAAAATCCAGAATGTGAAATAAATAAAATGTTTTTTTAATTTAGGGGGGGGGGGTGCGACTGCGCTCCCTATTATCCGCACTTGCCCAGAATCATTATATACTAATAAAATCCTGTCCTTTCCTCGCCTCTACAGATGTGCTATATTGAAAAGAGAAACACTAATAAGAAAAAAACTATATAAACCTATGTGATCCTTCGGATTTTGCGCCCCCTCTTCTGTTTGCGCCCTATTACTGTTACGGGCCTGTTTGGAAAACCGATTCTAGAAGCTGAAAAACCTTAGGAAGTATCCCAGAACTTTAATTCACCGGGGCGCAGGAGTAGCTAAAAATAATACTTTTGTAAAGAGGGGCGTCAAAATCACATTCATTTTCTTTTTCCGCTAACTTGATTTAAAAAACAAAACAAAAACAAAACTAGATTTTATCTGGCTTCGTTCAAAATTTATTATAGCTTGTCCTTTTATATTTTTTTGCGGCATTTCTTTTGAAGTATATCAGAAAGGAAGGTAACTTGAGAAACCATTTCTTTAAACATCCGGATAAGATAAGCTCAAAATAATTATAGAAGGTTATGAATCAACAGGTTCAAAGACCACCCCTTCGGAAGTCCATCTGCAGAAGAGGGCAATTTAGCATACCCTGGAGGTGGAGGCATGGACACTGAGTGGACATCTGTTTCCCATGAATGAAAAAAGAAGCGATCAAAGAACGCTTCCTGACAATAATACACAGCGACAACTTTAGAAGTGTTTAAAAGTATTTGTGACAATAATACTGTTTAAAAGCTTGATAACATTATGAAAACAGTCAGTGCGCCCATCTCAATAACCAAAAAAAGAAAGAAAAAAAAAAGGGAAAATGTTTGGAAACACGAAAAAAAGTGAAATTTGGCGCCCCTCGATTGAAACTCAAGAGTAGGCGACCGCCTACGTCGCCTACGCCTCAAACCGGCCTTGTGTACAAAAAAACTTTGAGTCACTTGAAGCATGAACACTGAAACCAAAACGTTGAAGAGTACAAAACATACGCAAAAAAAAAGAAAACTGACGTACAGAAATAAGGTGATACTATTATTAAAACCAAAACTACTAAAACAAAGAAATCAAATGAGAATAAAATTACCCAAGAACAATTCGATGAAAATATTTTGAAATATTTTATACATTCCATGATTACAATACGTGCAGTAGCTGATCCATATTTTAAAAAAATATTCACGGACTTGGAAATATCTAAATTGACTTTACTCTAATGAGTCAACGTACACTAGGACGTCGTATCGAAAAACACTACGAAAGCCAAGTGACGAAGATAAAGTCCGAACTAAAAGAAGTTGACTATGTGTGCCCAACAATAGATATATGGTCCAGCAAAAAGAAAAGTTTCAGTAACAGCGCACTGGATTGCAGATCTACGCAGAGTTTCAGTGGCATTAGCTTGTCAAAGATTCGAAGGCGTCCACAGCTATGATCGGCTATCCGATATAATTCAAGAAATTAACGTCGACCTCCATGCAAATAAAAGTGTTGAATCGGTGACGGATTATGGTAGCAATTTCGTGTAAGCTTTCAAAATGTTAGGTGTCAAATTAACAAATATTAATATTGTTGAAGTTATGCCAGACTAATTAAAAGGTTAAAATGTAATACGTAGGTATTCCCAAAGTTAACGTAATAAAATTACTACCGCCATCCTCCGGAGATATATTTCGGTCGCATGCTCCACGACCATCCTCAGTCCATCTTTCTCGTGGGAATAGAGATGGCCAATGATTCGATGAGTCGAATCAGTGATTCGAATCTTGGTACTGAGTGGCTCAGTCTTTACACTCACTCTCTACTGATTCGAATCTCAAGCCCTCAAGGGAAATACATTCCAAGTGCGAAGGGAAGAAAAACTTATTTTCCCTTTGCCGTTCCCAGGGATTTTCCCTTACTCTTTCAACTCTTTTCGACTCTTTACGACTCCTTTCGGCTCTTTTCGACTCTTTACGACTCTGAGTCGATAGATGATTTGAAACAGTAAATGAGTGGGTGTGGGTGAGTTGGTCACTGAGTTGGTGCAGCAACGAATCTTTACTGATTCAGTGTTTCGCTCTGTTTCGGTGATTGTATACTATCGTTGAGATTCGTTAGTTTTTCGAATCTTCTATCGACTCAGAGTCGAAAGGAGCCGAAAAGAGTTGAAAGGATTTTTCATTTAATTGGAGGGGTTTTTTCGAATCTTCTATCGACTCAGAGTCGAAAGGAGTCGAAAAGAGTTGAAAGGATGTTTCATTTAATTGAAGTTTTTTTTTCGAATCTTTGGTGTTTCATTTCTTGGTTGGTGGTCGGATTTTAAAGTTTTATCTGTCTGTGGGTGTGGAGTGGGTCGAACATCGTTTGCTTTTGGCGGGGGGCATAGGCGTTACTTCCTAAGGGCAAGAGGGGTCAATCTCCCCCCCGAAAAAAAAATTAAGAAAATCCCTCCTTCCAACTTGTCTGACTGATTTAATATTTGTTTAAAATTTAATGAAACATCCCTTTTCTACTTTTAACTTCAATATATGTCCCCCTGCCCCCACCCTCAAAAAAAAAAAAAAAAAAAAAAAACGGAACGTTAAGTTTACATGGTGGCGGATTTTCATGTGAAGGGAAATAGAATGAAATAAAGTTAGGATTGTGCTTGTCACTTTTAATGAAGGATACAGGGGCGGTATTAAGCGCTCTCACAAAAGGACTTTGTAGTAAGCAAAATAACATTTCGCTTTATTGCAGCAGATTTCGTTTTTTTTTTTTTTTTTACCTTGTTTTTCGTTTAAGGGGAATGATTTTATTTTCTTTCGTAATTCAGAGAAATACAAAATAGGGCCTAAAGCAGTGGCGTAGTTAGTGTTATTGACAGTGGCGTAGCCAGGATTTTATTTCGGGGTGGGCTGGGTATCAAATTTAAAGATAAAGTTCAATTGTAAGCTAAGTAAAGGGTCCCATTTTTTTTGGGGGGGGGCAGCAGCCCCTCAGTAGGACTGGGCCAAAAATCGACATATCGGTTTTATTTCAACATCAAATATCCGATATTCCCATTTTCATTTCAGTGAAATCTCGAATTCGATAAAGGGCAAAAATACAGGCCGGCCAGGGGCGTAGCCAGAATTTTTTTATGGGGGGGGGTTATGACTACTGCAACTCATATATATGTATACGTGTGTATGATAATGTAGTGAAGAATATACATTTTGTATGGCAAAAAATTCCTCATGGGGGGTTATGACCCCCCTAACCCCCCCCCTTGGCTACGCCTCTGAGGCCGGCGATAAGAAAATCCTGAGATCAATACCAGCTTGTGATGCTTTTGCTACTGCTTTCTCTCGGAAAGCTTCTTCTTCTCTCATCGCAGAAAAAACAGCTCCATGGTTTATTAGTCTAATTACCATAATTAATTAACGTATATCTCGGAACCTATCCACCGGAGCGCGTTTTTATTGATTCTCGACCCCCCCTAGACTCAACACCCCACCGATACTTAAAATTTCGAATGCTTTGACACCAAACTTAACCTTTTAATCTTACAGGCCCAGGGGGTCATACGAAGCTCCCCTATATTTTCAATTTGGGCATTTTAAACACTAGCCTCCTCCGACGGCATCTCCAAAGTCTGGAAACCATCCCAGAGCCAATTTCTACATGTTTGCAGTCCTTTTAAGCCTCAATCATGGTTAATTAGTCTAATTACCATAATTAATTAACGTATATCTCTGAAACTATCCATCGGAGCGCGTTTTTATTGATTCTCGACCCCCCCTCTGGGACCCCCATCGATACATAAAATTTCGAATACTTTGACACCAAACTTAACCTTTTAATCTTACAGGCCCAGGGGGTCATACGAAGCTCCCCTGTATTTTCATTTCGGGCAGTTTAAACACTAGTTTTACTGGAGCAAGGAGAGAGAGATGCTAACTGCCCGAGAACTCAGCGGAGAAGAAACCCGATGAATGGGTGAAGGGTGTTTAAATAGTACGGCTTTCGGCGCAGAGAGAGGGAAAATTTCTTTAGTTGTTTTATTGATTCAAGATTCGAATCACTGATTCGAATCATCGAAGTAGTGAGTGAGTCGAGATTCGAATCAGTAAAATGAGTCGAACCGCCCATCTCTACGTGGGAATGATGTGGCTTCCTGCCTCCTCTTCTTTCGCGCCATTCTTTCTGCGCATGACGTCATTCCAGGTCTCGTCTACGAGACCGTCTTACGCGAATCGTTGGAAGTTTATCAACAGAGAGCAGCATCAACGACATGGACACATGCTATGGTAGACGAGACCTGGAAAGACGTCATTTTCAGAAAGAACGGCGCAAAAGAAGAGGAGGCAGGAAGCCACATTAGAGATGGGCGGTTCGACTCATTTTACTGATTCGAATCTCAACTCACTCACTACTTCGATGATTCGAATCAGTGATTCGAATCTTGAATCAATAAAACAACTAAAGAAATTTTCCCTCTCATTGCGCCGAAAGCCGTACTATTTAAAACACCCTTCACCCATACATCGGGTTTCTTCTCCGCTGAGTTCTCGGGCAGCTAGCATCTCTCTCTCCTTGCTCGAGTAAAACTAGTGTTTAAACCAGGGATCCGTAACTTAACGTAACAAAATTGTAACGTTATTCGGCCTTGTAACAAAATAATTCGTTATACAATTTTTATATGTACAAATAAACTGCTTGATTTTCGTTATGTATTAGTTACGTTACATTTTGTATTTTATTATCGTACCGTAACAAATCTACAGAACGCAAATGAATACGTTATTGCAATAACGTTATTCAGAATAACGTTATTCAATGGTATACTTATTATAACGTTATTCCGTTTTGTGTTATACTCAGAAACTGAACAAAAAGTAACAGAATGCATTCGGTTACTCATGCTAACGCTTAGTTTATAACGTTAAACTCACCTAACTATTTAATAACGATACAGTATCAATTAGAATTATAGCATTTCGCTGATTTAACGTTTTAAAATACGGTATGAGACCATAACGTTGAAGGAACAGAACGATATTTTCATACCGT
>JAWZYV010003509.1:0-12535 GCA_038373885.1 Cheiracanthium punctorium | reverse complement strand
CAATTTTTATTTTTTCAAAAGTCAACAAAAGGAATACGCAAACGTGCTTACGAAACTGTACTATTTGCTTGACGAAATTATTTTGTATGGAGTACACCTGGATGCGATAAATTATTCGCAGAAATTTTGAAACACATTGGCATAGAAATGATCTAGAACGCCCTCTTCAATGTTTGGTGTGACAAAGCACAAACTCTTGAATCCTATTAATTAGATGCTTTGTATTTTCATGTAAACTGGGATTCGCGTCGAAACTTTAGCATATTAAATTCTGGTATTTTAACAGAGAGAGTTAAACTGAATTAAAGCGCTTTGTAATTTTGTTAGATTCACGATAATGGCGAAGTTAATATTAAAAGAGTTTGAACAAAAAAAACTCATCTGAAAAGTCAATATCCGTTCTATAAAACTGAGGCTGAAATTTGAACAACTCCGTTTAAAGCCCCAAAAGTAATTTAACACACGCCTCGAAGGATAAGACCAGTGTTTCTCAATCTTTTTTTGGTTGACGGCGAACTGAAAATATCTGAAATTATTTGCGGCACACCTGAATGGAAAAAAAAAGCAAAAGGTGTATGATATATAAAAAAAGATAAATATAAAGAACAATATTTATTTAGAAAAAATAAAACAAATTAAAATATGTGTGGTTTCAAAGCTACCAGACAAGTTTGCATTTCATCGTCCAAGCGAATTTTTTAACTGGAACAAAGTGAGTTCACTATAGGGAGATTCTACTGTAATTCTATGCGAACACAGACTGTGTCAATAGTCTATAGGATGTTCTGTTAATAGACCGACAAACATTAAGAGGTACGACGCATGAAAAGGGTTAAGAATTGCATATCAAAGCAGGGGTGTCTTCATGCAAGCGTTAATCACTTTTGAAAAAGTATGGAACCGTTAGAGAAACTTCCTGAAATTTCATTCTTTGTCAAAACAAATTGATTTCTCGCAAAGAATGAAGGACAAAAATCCATAACTGTGCGCTGTGTAAATACGGACTATGTATCGGGAAATCGGACACCAACACTCCGTAATTTTTCGGAATTTTATTCCTCTGAATTCCAGGAGAAATTTTGTTCCTGAGAAGAGATGACCCTTGATACTCGAAAATTGCCCTGAATTCAAATATAAATGGAGAATTTTCACAGGAAATTTCCAGTAAATTTACGTTTTTTTTTTTTTTTTTTTTTTTTTTCCCCCAACAGTGGAATCGCATTTATATTGAAAAATGCAGTTAGTTTAACACACTGATATAAAAACAATTGGAAAATAAAATTAAACATTGAAACAATAATAGTTTTATTTATGCATAATATCTCTTTTCTTTCATATGAGAAAAATTACAAACAGAGCAAGGCTGCATGCGATATTTTCTTTTAAGTTTAAAATGTCCGAAAATCGGGAGATCCGAGACTTTAAAAGCAAGGAAACATGTGCTTTTTCTCTAATCCATGAAAATTTTCAAGTCAATGCGTAGGAATGTGTTGAAGGCACTTTAAAAAATAAAAAAATTCTAGCATTCCTGAAAATAAATGCTACATGAATAACGTTGAATGCAAACAATTTTGGAAGGCTGTTTCCTCTTAAACTCAAGGTTATAAAAAATAATTTGCTCTTAATGTCTTCTTTTCTTGTCACCAAAAATTATTTTCGTCAGAGGTTACGAATCTCGGGATATTGACGTCAAAATTTTGACGGTAACTTCAATTTGTCGACTATTATACTCCAGACGAGTCAGTTTATTAAAGTAAAGTAGTCGCAAGGACGTATTTAAGAGGAGGTGAGGTGAGGGGTTCAGGGGGGGGGCCACCTCTTACCGTCGAAATTTTTATTTTTGTCACTAAAATGATAAGGATGAAGTCTTTTAATGAAAATTTCTGCCTTTATTACTGTTTGGACTCCCTTCTCCCTTGGAGAGATTTCGGAATACGTCCCTGAGTAGTCGTTAAAAATTATGGCCAACGGATACATTTTCGCAGATTAAGTAAATAATAATAATAATAAAAATAAAGATTTGTTTTTTCCTTATTTGACTAAAGTTTGAAGCCGATTGGTTTCACGTTGTGGATTTACATAGAATATAATAAAAGAGAAACATTTTAAATTATAAGATCAACAAATAAATCCAAGATATTCAGCAAAATTTTTACGCAGTCTGAATCGTTCTTAGAGCTATATCTATTGTTCGACACATGCTGAATCTACCAAAATTGCATTAGTATCGCTACAAAATCGGTAGCATTCTGGAAATATTTAATGCAGTTTGAATTATTCTCAACAGTATTTATTACTCCAAGCATATTGGATCTCAATCAAATTGGCTTCAAAAACAATTAACCTGTAATGATATCTAAGATTCGGCCTGCGAGGGATACATTTCTTGAAGACTTCTATCAAAACGAAATCAACAAACTTTATTTATACACACTCATACTTCTCCATAAGAATTTGTCTTCGAATTTCTTCATCAAAAGCAACAAAAGAAGGACGAAAAACCTGCCTACGAAAATTAATTAGTTTATCGGTGGATTTAGTTTGTTTAAAATGTGTTTAGGTACGTTAAATTAAATGATAGAATTTTAATACACTGTGATACTTGAAAGATACTCTTTGAAGGTAGATAAAACTGAAGCGTAAATTTCGAAAATTGTTCTGTTAATTAGATGCTTTTATTTTTATATTAATTAAAATTTCCGGCAGAAGTTTTAGTTGGGAATGTTTCAACGCAGTGCACTATATTTCTCATTTTAACGACTATGCTGAAATAAAACGCAGTGGTAGCTTTAAGTTAAGCTTTAAGAGGATGCTTTTGAACAAAATTGTCCATATATTGTTATTATAGAAAAATGTGATTTATGTCAAGACATGAAATATGTAAATAATTGGAGGCTGTTTGATAGAAATGCTTGACATTTATAGAGAGCTTATCAACAAAACAACAAAAAAAGTGTGTTGCCAGTGGAAAATTTCAGATTTTTTTCACTGTAACCGTGAGCGTGACCGTGAGGGTTATGTTGCTATTGTTCACTACAATCTCAAATACATTCATTTAACCCTTTGAGGCGCAACCCTTTCCCAATGCTGAAAAAACGGCAGCCGTTGCCATCACTCGACTTAACTACCAGCAAGATGGCGGACGAGCAAAACGTTCAACGCGTGCCACAGATCTAGAGACCCTTTTTTTGTTACGACAAGAGATTGCCCAATGCTGAAAAAAGGGCAGCCGTTGCCACACAGCCACCTGCGTCAAAAAAGGGTCTCTAGATCTGTGGCACGCGATGAACGTTTCGATCGTCCGCCATCTTGCTGGTAGTTAAGTCGAGCGAAGGCAACGGCTGCTCTTTTTTCAGCATTGGGCAATCTATCCAGCTGTTCTCGCATTCTTCCATTTTTCAGCAGATGTCAGTGCTGTTAAAAATAATGGTGACCATTTTTTTTACGGGAAATGACATGCTAAAAAGTAAAGGATTCTCGTGGAGCTATGTCACCCGCAACTATTTTTATAGAAATAGAATCTATTCTTCGTGACTGGCAACAGTCAAAACGTCAGAGTTTGGTGTTCCCAGAGCGGGAACACTGCACGTTAAAGGGTTAAACAGCTATTTCTCAAACTTCATTTGGAATGGGTAAACAGGCAGCGGCTAACTAAGGACACATTAAGGCAACAAGGTAGTCCCAATTAAAAGATCCTATAAATCAAAACTGTCTACAGCCGAAACTAATCATCAGAAAAATTTTAAATTTTGTGGATCTCTTAATAAAAACAAGTATTTTAATCAGCGATGAAAAAAAATCCAATGCTGACACTAGAGGACGTATTATTAATAAATTTATTATAAAAAGCCCTTTAGCGCCAATAATTGGAATTTTTTCATACCTTAAGTGTTAAAAACAGCTTTTCTAAAAAGTTTCTCTGAAAAAAAAGTAAAGAAATAAAATAAAAGAAATAAAAAATTTATATTTGAAAGTCGAAATTTTATAACATTTGCTAAATAATGCATATTTGAGATCTTTATAAATGTTTAAACCAGGGATCCGTAACTTAACGTAATGCGCGTTATAACCAATTCGTTATTCGTTACAAATCATAACGTTATTCACAAGCCGAATAACGTTATTCATAACTTTCAAATCGTTCTTCACGAAATAACGTTATAATCTATAAACGTTAATGATTTGAGAAAATCAGTATTCGGTTACTTGACCCAAGAGTGCTCGGGGAATAACGTTATATTTAATAACGATATTCAACGTACACTTAATATAACGTTATTCTTTTCTGTGCTATACATAATAACTCTAAGAACAGTAACAGAATGCATTCTGTTAATCATGTTAACCGTTTAGTTTATAACGTTAAACTCACATAACTATTTGATAACGATACAGTATCAATTAGTTAGAATATAACCTTTCGTTCAATAACAATTTAAATACGGTATGAGACCATAATGTTAAAGGAACAGAACGACATCTTCATACCGTTATAACGCAATAACGAAATGCCATTCATATTGACACAATCCGTTACAAAATATAACAAATTGGCCCAATAAATTTAAATGCGGTATAAGATCTAACCGTTCGAGTAACCTAAAAATTTTGATCCGAATCATCGGCTTTTCGGACTGAGAGGAGGGTGAATGAAAGGTAAAAGTATTGAGTGGGTTCACCACCCGGACTCGTGTTCCGTACATAAAACACAGGATACATGCAAGGACTGATTTTCAGCATGGCATTCGGGGCAATTGCCTGGGCCCCCAACAATAAGGGGCGCTCCCAAATAAGCCTTTAACTTGCACATTTTGAATTTAATTTAAAATGAACAGGGTAGATACTAACAGTGGCGGATTCAGAAAAAATTCTGGAAGTGGCACAAAACATTTGGCTCATATTTCTGGTAATTAAATTCACTTGAATTTAAAAACGAAGTCAATATTCTACACTGTAATTTTCAGGTTTTACGTGCTCCTGTGTCCCTCCCCCCCCACTCTGGATCGCTGACAATGTATATTGAAGAGGATTTTTTTCATTTTTTTTAAAGCTGCTACTTCAGCTAGATTATTTTATTGAAGTATTGGGGGTCAAAGATAATTTTTCGTACTGTGATTGTATTACCTTTTATTTTTTAATAAGAAGATAACCTTTTGTGGACACAGTCAGTTTCAGCATGTCACTTTTTTACAATATTAAAAAAAAATTGTTTAAAGTGTGAATGTCCAGCGTTTTGTCCTATTCTGCGGCTGTCAATCTAAGAGTGTTGAGTTTTGGTCGTTTTTATCCAGTTACAGCGTGAATACGCGTTAGAACCCTTTAAAATGTTTTCGACCAAGGCACCTCCTCTCTTTGGCAAATAGCCCTTGCGTAGCTTCGCCACAATACAATACAACAGAATTCGATGCAGGGTGGTTTGCCCGTTTCAAGTCTGGTGACATTAGCTTGGAAGATAAGCCAGGACGAGGTCGACCATTGGATTTTGACGACCAGGCACTTTTGGCAGACTGGAAGGGAGCGAAAGCTGGGACTGTTCCGGCCGATGGGGAAAGGGAAAAACGCCTGATAATTATGCACCGACCTAATAATTTTAAAAGTTAAAATAATTAGTAGTTGTTCTTTCTTTACTATAAAGAAATGTAAAAAAGTGACATACAGATGTTGACACCGCCCCTGGAAAGGTTAAATTGTAGGTCTATTTAAAAAAAATTTTTTTTAAAGGAAGTGTGAGTTAAGGGCTTATCTAGGGGTACGTATCCTCCTAACACCGAAATTTTTAGATCAGTGAGTGTTAGCATTCGATGCAGGTATGTGAGTATGTGTATATCGTATGTGAGTATTTTGCTGAGGCAAATCTAAAAGACGGGTATCTGCTTAACGGGGGGCGTTGCCTTGGGTGAGGTCTTTTTCAGAAATTCGAAGCATATTCGCGTAACATCTGTCAAAAATCGCCCAAAACTTCAGACCGTTAGATAGACGCAGTTGCCTGGAAGTCTGGATTTTAATACTTCAGCAATCCACCATACTCAATGTTTTATTCATTTGGCACGATGCGACCTCACAAGCATTTAGATTTTTATGCCTTGCGAAAATTACGTTTATTTATACACAACTCTAATGCATAGCTCCTTCCAAAGTAACTACTCTCTGCACTGTCGCAAGATAGTGGAAAGAAATCCGGAATCACTGATCTAGTGCTATCAGGAATGTTAATATATTTGAAAAGACATACAGTTTTACGTGTTATGTAACATCATATGTAACATCATTGATCTCATGAACTCCAATTATGTACCAATCATCCATTACTTTTATGTTTTTTCTTGTTTTTTTTTTTTTTTTTTTTTTTTTTTTTTTTTTTTTTTTGCATACCATTTCTTTTTTGAAGAAAGGGGGGGGAAATGTTGAGTGCGGAGATAGTACTTTCTTAATGTGCATGCAAATTATGTCTTCCCTCCCCCTCCCCTTCAAGGAAGTCTGCGTATGCTACAGTGGCGCGTGTATGTACCCATACATTACGTTAGCCATACTGCTCAAAAGGGTTATAATTAAAGGTCCAATAAAAAATAAAATGGTGCAAAACTATGAAACTGCTACGATAAAAAAAAATATATTGCTATTACGCAAATGTGATGACTGATTTTCGGAATACTATTTTGTCATTTCTCTCATGTGTCAATGATCCTCATCTTTAAGTCTATCGCATTTTTACTTTCCGAACATATGCGGAAAGTATTGTAATCATGAAAATATTCGACTTTTAAGATTTTCATGTATTTACACGTTTTCGGGCATTAATTCATTTATTTTGTTTTTGCGGTGATGGATTTGTGTACGTAAGCAAACACGATAGCTCTTAAATAGTGCATTTGATTGAGCTGAAATTTTGTTTATATATTATAGACCACCCATATTGAATTTCGCGTGTACAAGATGTGTAGTTTTTTACAAGGCTGCAAAAAGAATTTAATACATTGGGCGGGAGTTCCTGAAAGTGCGCTAGCGTCTATTGAGTATTTCAGTATTTTGTGTTATGGCAAGCCTACACGAAGGGCATCTACCCACGGGAGAGGGAGACTTGGGAGGGCCTTGAGGAGGGGACCTTTTTAAGGGGTTCTAACACGTATTTACTTTGTATCTGCATGCACATAAAACCGCCTGAATCTCTACATCCTTTGATCGACAGCCACGCAGTATGCCCCAACGCGGGACCAGTACACTTTGGCTGTCTACCATACTCATTGTTTTAACGTTAGTTCTAAACGGTGTTAAGCGAAAATTAAGTATATGTATATTGTAGATCTCAGGCACATGACCGGCAAATATTTTGGTGTGTGCACAGCTTATAGTTTGTTAACAGGGTTGCAAAAGAGGATTCTTATACATTATTATGGTCTATAGACACAAATAATTTAAGGCGTACTAGTGTCTAAATGGTGCATTCGTATAAGTTCAAATTCAGTATGTATATTGTAGGTCTCCGTTTTACGATCGACGACCGTTCACGAGTCCATTTCGACGAGTTTTTCCCGTCTATACATACGTTTGTACATATGCAACTCACATATCTCAAAACTATTGGTTGTAGAGTGTTAAAATTTTATATTTAGGATTGCTGTAACATCTAGTTGTGCACCTCCCATTTTGGCTCCAGTCGACTGGATAGTTTATTTACAGGGCTAAAGTAAAGTTTTCCCACGCTAAACTTCTCGCTAATCTTCAAATTTTATTAAAACATCATACAAAATACTATAAATATCTTGAGATAAGATTGGATTTATAAAACACACATATATTTTTAGATGCCAGCCATTTACAAGGCAACCAACAACCATCAGGTCCTTTTATATAAATAATAATTCAATCTTTAGAATCCCCGCAAGGCCTTATTTCAAATTCCAGGACATGTTCTTTCAACAGCTCGCTCATCTATTAAAACATCGGGTACGTTTATAAACTTATCCAATCTTTACTGCCACCCAAAAGATTTTTCATACATTACGGTCTATGGGCAGAAATTCATTATAGCGTATTTAAAAAGTATTAGGCTATTTCAAACGAATAAAAGTGATATATGTTGTTAAGGATCACAAAATGAATCTCTCCACCGAAAATAGTGTCTCTATTTATAGTTCTTCTACAGGAACACTCAAAAAATTCCAACACATTAAGGTCAAATGGCCAGGCTTTAAGAGACATTCAGCCTTTTTCCAAGCACAATACCATCCTAGCATGCAGTTAGATTATGGTTTGCAACGACGGTCACGTGCCTCCCTCAAAAATTACGCCAAAAGTCGCCAAGAGTGGCGAATTTTGGTGTACATTTGTATGTATTTAATCCTCATATCTCAAAAATTATTGGTCGTAGATTGCTGAAATTTCATATCATCAACAAATTATAGAGATGTCATTGTCTTGGATCTCATCCAAGATTGTTGTTACATCTAGTTGTGCATTTCGATTTTCGGTTCCGATCTACTTGAGAGTTTATTTACAGGACCACCGAAAAGAATTTCAATACATTAATGTCTATGGAAATCGTCAATATATTACGTACTGTAGTCAGTCATTGTTTGATCAATGCCCAAAATCCTACTATTTTTCATCGATCTCGGTGAGTTTTACCGAAATATCGCCAAATCCGGGGCCAAAATTAATTTCGTATTTCGCATAACTCTAAAACTTTCAACCGTAGAATGTTGAAATTTTGTATTTAGAACTATTGTAACATCTAACTGGGCATCTCTTTTTTGATTGCAATCGACTGGGTAATTTACTTACAGGGTCAGCCAAATGGGTTTAAATACATTAAAGTGTATGGATATATTCAGTTAATTGAAAGTCTGTGATGAATTGCTATTTCTGCTATTGCCCAAAATCTCGCGAACTATCTCAAGTGTGTTGGCTTTTGGAAAAATATATCCCAATTAAGTGCCAAAAGCAAATCTTTAAATACAGCCCAGCTTGGCGATATCTCAAATGTTTGGCTAGAATTCGCTAAACCATAGTATTATTGCAGTATTTTATCTTTTCCAAACAAAATATGTTTAGATGAAGTGCGCCGAAAATATTTTTGATTTTATAGACGTTCTGGGAAATCATGTGGTGTCCACATCAGATTTTTTTCGGTGAACTCCGGGAATAGTACAGATTTTGGAGTTCGTCATTACATACTCACTGAAGGACGATTGAATTCAAGGGTGCCGGCAGGATCATTTCCAGGAGGGTGCACCCAAGATATACACATATACATGGTGTTACTGAATTCAAAGAACAAACTTTAAGAATAAATAAAATGCATATAAAGAAGCATTTTTTGTATAGCAGATTAGCAGTGTGAGGTTAGAAATAAAAAGTGTAGGTGGAAATATAGCAAAAGCAAAAGAAATGAAAAAGCTCTATTGTAAATGCTCAAATTTGCTGGTAGCGTCTAGCAAGTGATTGGCGTACCCTTTCGAAGATGCCAGGTGTTCCACGAACGGTTGCAGCGGTTACTAAAGTTTTGTAACGAGGCCCTCATCTGAGTCAACTGGAGTCTTGTAAACTAGTGCCTTGAGATGTCCCCAAAAGCAAAACTCGATACTTGATTAATCTAATGAACCTACTGGCCAAGAGTATAGTTCCGTTTGTCCAATCCATCGGAGGTCAAAGAGGACAATGAGGTAATTACGCACATTATTTGCGAAATAGGCTGGATCCCTATCCTGATGAAACTATCTAAATTTTTCATTTCTAACCAAACGTTGCAACGCAGAAAAATGCTTCTTTGTATGTATTTTAGCTACCTTCAGGGACACCCTGTATACATGCATATAAAAAATTAGACTATTTGGCGTTTGAAGGAAAAAGAGTCTTGACTGGAAAATGTAGCATTAATATGTGAAATGAACATCGTCATAGATATTTTGTCGCAGCTGAAAAGTACAAAATCTTAAACTATTAATTTGGCCTAATTAGTAATACCTGAATTTAAGTATACTAATAATTAATTATTTAAATTATATGCAATTTTGATAACATTGTTTAATATTTAAATAGAATGCTTTTCCCAGAAAAACTGAAGCGAAAAAATGTATTTTGTCTAGCATTGATGTATATAGCAATTTTTGGCTTAGGGGTGGGTCCCCACCATGTCCAGTACTGAAAATGGTAGATGGCTAAAATGTGAAGGTCAATAGTTCTGATCTGCCGCGCGGGTGTCAATCTAACGGTTTTTAGTCTTGGCCAGTTTTCTCTACATGTTACGTGAAAACGCGTTAAAACCCTTTAAAAAGTCCTCTGCCCAAGGTAATCTGCTCCTTCCATGACAGATAGCCCATGTGCAGGTTTTCCTTAAGTGCAGTTGGGAAGGACATCCCCGTATTAAAACTGAGACCAAGTTTCGAAAATGACGCAGTGATGCCTTCACTTAATATTTGAAAAACCACCATCTCAAAATAGAATTTTCTTCTAACAGTTTTTGAGTTTAAATCTCTGAAAAATTAACTCTGTAATGTTAAAAAGAAATGTTAAACTTTAAGCGTTAAGTCCTAAAATAATTGTATTTAATTATATTCACAATAGAGTCTGGATAGTTCGAGTCTCGATTGTTCTAGTTTTCTATACATCTCAGTTAGTGAAAAATCAGTTTAGCTCCCAAATAATGACCAACACATATGAAACAAGCAATTTTTTTAATTGCAGGACGAAAATTCAAATACTTGGTGCACCCGGAAGCCATATCAGAAATCCCTCTTCCAAAGAAAGTGGGTGTATTTTTTCTGTAGATGTTCTCATAGACATTTCTGTGCAGTATTGACACGCTGCTTTGGCAATGGTGCGATACTGCTGTTCGGAAACTAGTCAACGTATCAATACAAAACAGTTGATTATTGTATTCTGATATAATTAATCTGATCTAATCAGTGATATGATTACATGTAACTACATTTTTCATTTAAATATATACTCAAATCACAAAAATTGATTTATTTCCATTTATTTTTTTATTAATTTGATGATTTCGATAATTCAAGACAAGCCCAGTCCCGTCACCTCGAATATTATCGAGACTATTTAAAAATAGTTTTTCCTGATTGCGGACACATGCCGTGACGCATTCAACACTACTACGACCGTAAGCGTTGGTCAATACATTATGAGGGCTCATGTGCGTGCGCCAACATTATCCAAAATAAAAATGTGGATGACTTCTCAAAAGTTTCAAATTCATGTGCAATGGTAGAAAATATTAAGCCATAAACACAGGTCTAAACAGCTAATTTAATGCGACAGTTACACGTAGAGTTGAAAATATCACACACACATTTAGGCTATTTTTTTTATCTGTATTAAGTGTAAAACAAATTACTTATATTTTCAGGTTAATTATATTTTTTTTAAACTCCAGGGCGGTGCAAGTGCGCCCCCTTTCACCCCCCTCCCGGCCCCCATGGTTAAACTAAACAGAAATCTCAAAATCATAAAGAGACCATGGTCAGTTATATTTACCGTTAATGAGGTATAAGTGGTTTATGAGATAGTGAATAAGCGTACTTTTATGATGGTACGTAATAGAGAAAAAACGTAAGTAATGTCAATTTCTTAAAAATTTTCAGTTCATAAAAAATGTAAGTACGTGCTACTCTCCACTCCCTCCCTCTTCTTAATTTGTTGAATGTTCCAACAACATGGCCGAGACCAGAACTAATGTGAAATCGGTAAAGCTGCTGTATTTCAAATTCTGCGCCCCCCCCCCTAGGGTTTTTCTATAGAAACTATGTCAATTTGTACTATTTGATTTATTGTCTTCCGAAGAAAGTTTGTAGCAACAAGCAGTTCGGTGCATCATGACCACGATGAGTTTATTAGTCATGAGCATAGAGGAAAGCCATGATCACATTGTTCACTCCCTTTTAAATATATAAAATTCAATTGCCGAAGTACCCGTTCTTCGCACGGGAATGAATGGACTTTTTGATATTACGATTTGTGGTGATTACTATTCATTGTAATAAACAGATATAGCAAAGTGGATATCGCGTTATATTGTGTCCAATAATCATGCATACCGAATTGCAAGGCAATCGTTTGTACGGTGCAGAAGGCCATGCGGCGTAGCGCAATCTAGTGGCGAGTTTTAGCAAAACGGATACGGCGAAAATATTTTTCGCATTCAGATATCGATGTATACGAATTTTCATGACTATCGGCTGGACAGTCCTGAAGTTCATGTGTTGACGCGACATCTAGTGGCAAGTTATAGGAAAATGGATCGAGCCAAACTCTTCCCCGTGTTCAAATATCTATGTATACCTATTTTCATAGCGATCATTTGCACAGTCAAGAAGTGATACACTGCAGGGCCATCTAGTGGTTAATTGAAAGTAATGATTTGCTACAGCGCCGTCAAGTGGCGAGTTATAGCAAAATGGATAACGCCAAAATATTCTCATTGTTCAAATAGCTATGTATACTGATTTTCATAGCGACCGTTTGAATGGTCAAGAATTTGGCCTGCTGCAGCGTCATCTAGTGGCGAGTTAGAAAATAATAA
>JAWZYV010003508.1:0-12149 GCA_038373885.1 Cheiracanthium punctorium | reverse complement strand
TTCTTAGACGTACTAATATCCTTTTTTCAGTGTGAAATGTCCAATTTTGTCTGACTGGTATCTGGATGGGAGCCCCCATCCAGATGTCTTTTTTTCACTTTTTATCTACCTTTAACACCTTTGAATTTTACTTTTCAACTTTTTACTCTTTACCTTTTAGCTTCTACTAAGTTTTATGACACCTTTTACCTGAATACATCTTTATATGGTTTTAACTCATTGTCTGGCGCAGTATGTCCTTTTCTGGACCTTGTGCCAAAAAACAAACAAACAAACAAACAAACAAACGAATGTACAGTTTAAACGCCAGCGCACCTTCAAGAATTTCCCCCCACAGGCCATAATGTAAAAGAAATCTTTGTCGTAGCCCTGTAGAAAATCTATAAGTCTTATACACACCAAAATCAATACCGGTCTTAAGATGGTAATTTATAACATATATACCCAATTTCAGCTCAATCGAATGTATCGTTTAAACGCTAGCGCACTTTCAAGAAATTCTCCCCAGAGGCCATCCTGTAAAAGAAATCTTTGTCGTAGCCCTGTAGAAAAACTATGATTCCTATACGCACCCAAATCAATACCGGTCTTGCGACGGTGGTTTATGACATATATATGCAATTGGAGCTCAATCGAATGCTCCGTTCAGGAGCTATCGTGTTCACTCACATACACACACACACACATACATACATACATACATACATCTCGTAAAAATAGGATAAATGGATTCAGAAGCCCTCAAAACATGTAAAAACACCAAAATCTCGAAATTTTTCATGATTACAATACTTTCCTTACATGGTACGTGTTCGGAAAGTAATAAATAAATAAACAATTTAACTAGATTCGTCGCAGTAGTTCAGTCCCTAAAATGACTCCTCAAGAGTATTTTGTCAAAGTTTCAAAACATTGCATTCATGATTTTTTGAGTTAGATGTTTTGCGTTAAAGCAATATCGTAAAAATCTTATTTTGAGAAAAAGCAGAAAATAGAAACAAATACTAACTCTTACCTCATAAATAAAAAGAAAATATTTTTAGAATGCTCCTGATTTGTACAGCTCGCCATCTCTATTATTATAAACAATGATTTGTTTTTTCTAATTGCTTTTAAAATTTTTCTACGCTTATGTGCACTTGGGGTTGCAGGACGCTTTGAATGGGTCATTCGAAAGCCATCAAGCTCTCGATATCCTGACATGCTAAAATACCCATGATTAGTAATATTGAGCTCTGTTGAAACTTTTCGAAAGCCTTGATAGCCCTCATTAAACTGTATGACTGCATCATACTCCCCCAATTTGACAGTTTTGCTGCCACAAATATTGAACACATTCTAAATAATTTGAAGTTTTCTATTTTATTTTGTACTAGCTGAAGAACCCGTCCTTGACGGGTTAGCGAATCCAAATTTCCGAAAAGCAAGAGCTTCCGTCAGCATTGTAGGAGCACACAAATGGATATAGTATGTTGCCAAAGTAAAGAAAGCGAAATTATAATCTTTATGTATTGTTAAAATATTACAGGTTAGAGAGTCACTAAGTAATATCATTTTATTCGCTTGAGTTGTAATTATGGGATGCGCGAACGAATATTGACGCATATTGAAATAATTTTCGCAAAATCTGAAAATCTAATCAATATTTTTTTAAAATTCGACGCCTATGTTTTAAGTTGAGTGACCACCTATCATGACACCCAAATTCATATCATTCACTTCACTCGTTTGTACGTGATGCTTAAACAAAAAAAGCGTCACGGACAGAATGACAGAACGACAGACAGACTAACTTTTTTTTGAGGGTCGCATCGGATTCCCGGGTGCTTGAAACGGATAGAAATTGCAAAATTTTAGAATTCCAAGAAATGTACAGACAAAAGTCTAATTTTATTTATATAGATAACTAGTAACAAAGTTTACTACTCATATTAGGTAAAATAGTAATGTAAACAAAGATTGACGGTTCACTTCCGGCACCAGAATCCTACTTCCGGTTTCGAAATCTTCCAAGTGACTTCTATCAAAATTCGTATAACTCAGTTCTAAACAGGATATAAAGAAAATTCAAACGGATTTAGAAAGCTAATAAATTAAGCTTTAACCCTCTCGTCACCCTGAATCTCATAGGAGGCTCCTACTTCAAATAGCAATATTGAGAGAGAAAACAATTAAATTGAGTATTTTTTTCTTTGTGATATGAATATCATTCAGTCACGTAGAAAGTATAGGAGGTTTTTCACTCGATGCATAAAACGTGCCTAGATTGCAGTATTAGTCCATTTAGGTCATTTTTTTTACAGTTTTCGCTTATTGTTTCAGGAGAAAAATTAAGAAAAGAGGGACGCTCCTTTTTACCGTTTTTTTTTCTTTTTAAGGTAAGTATAGCGTTTTTTTTTTGTTTTGTTATTCCTCAACCTTTACATAATAGGTGCATCCTTTTAAATTAATTTGAGCTTAACAAAATGCTTCGAAAAGGCAAAAATGAATATTAGAAAAATCTAATATGAATCGAAATTAGAAAAAAATATTTTTGCATGATTTATAATAGCATTTCAGATGCATTCAATGCTAGACAGATTTATTTTCTCTGATGTTTCATAATTCGGTGACGAGAGGGTTAATAAGAAGCCAAAAAATAAAAATCGGATTTTTTGACCGAAAATTGCATTTTAAAGGTAGGCAGGCACCTTAAGAATGTCCTCATTCAGTACAAACATTCAAAAGTAATGGAGACCCATAAACCGTTAAAAATGAAACATCCAAATGTGCCACTTCTGTTCTGTAACAACGATTCTAGTTGAATATTCATTATCTGCATAATGAAGTCATTTTCTCCACGAGGTTTACACGTATATATGTGCAACTATTCCCAAATGAACACGGGTGTTCATGTTCATTTTCTGTTTCGGGGCTATAATGCTCACATCTGTGGAAGAATCATTCGTCTAGGAACATCGCCCCTAAGGGGTTTTGTGTTAGGCGCTAGAAAATTTCTTTGTTCATTTTATGGAGGGCGCTTTCCTTGTCACACGTTGATTTATAAATCTAGTTTACGCGTTCAGTGGCACGTTTTAATGGGATGAACGGTAGGGTAGGCCAATTTTAAAAAGGAATATAGTTTCAAAAAAACTAAAACACACGCTTTAGTGATAAATTGAACTCACTAAAACATGAAAAATAATTCTTAATGTAGAAATAAATGAATGGACGAAAAATAGTATTATTGCGGAAAAAACTAGGGCGCTTTGTGTTCTATTTTTTGTATCATTTTTGTACCGATCGAATATTCTCAACAACTGATATAGGGAGCACCCCACGCTTTTTTCAGAACAATACTATTTTTCGTTCATTCATTTATTTCTATATTAAGAATTATTTTTCACTGTTTAGAGAGTTCAATGGATCACTATGCGTGTTTTTGAGTTTTTTTAGACTATATTTTTATTTTTTACTTTATAGTTCGATTTGCTATAAAAGCGTGTTTTTCAACTGCATTTATTTAAAATTTATACGTTTTTAAAATTTTCGATATCTCTCATAAGACACTAAGGAATACTCAGTTGGAAAGTACTAACTGTGAGATCATTTATTTTCACTGTGCACCAGTGGCGTAGCCAGGATTTTATTTCCGGTTGGGCTGGGTATCCAGTTTGAAGCTAAAGTTCAATTGTAAGCTCAATATCAAATTGTAATCTAAGTAAAGGATCCCATTACGGGAGGGGGGGGGCGAAGCCCCCTCAGCCCCCGTCTGGTTACGCCCCTACTGTGCACGTACTACTGTGTGGTTACGCCCCTACTGTGCCCCTACGGTACACCCCTACTGTGCACTATTGCACTCTGGTTACGCCCCTACTGTGCTTACGCCCCTACTGTGCACCCCTACTGTGTACCGTACTGGTTACGCCCCTACTGTGCAAGTATTATTGAACCTGCAGTTAAATGCTACCTTCCTCACTAAGAAGGAGAAGTGGGTCTCTCATCAACAAACAAGTGTTCTAACGACTACAACAAACACAAACATCCAAGTAATATACAATATTGAGGTAAAATTTTTAGATTTCCCATCTGGATTTCAAAAACGTAACTACCCAAATATACTACTGAAAACAGTTACCAGTAGCGAGAGAGGTTTTACTCCATGGTGCTGAGCCGAGTGCCGAAAGGGTTCGCATGCGTAGACCGCGCGCTTGCTCCCTCTCTCGCGCTCTCGCGCAAAGGATCTCTAAGAAAATGATCCATCCCGACGATCCTAATTAGGATAATAGGTTGCACTTATCCAATTATCGTACTGTCATCGGTCCTTGATAAGTCTACCAAGTTTAAATTAAATCTGACCGTTTAAAGTGGGTCAAAATCGAGTTCAAAGGAGTGAGTTACAAACGAACAAACAAGCAAGCAAGCAAGCAAACAAATGTACAGGTTAAACTAATAAAAGCGTGTTAAAAAACATCGCCATTTTAATAGTGCAGAAAAGATTCTCTCTACCAGGAGAGCAGGTCTCTGCAAAAATTTACACCATTATAATAGTTTCACCATTTGATATAAGTACGCCGCCCAAACAACGGATTGCAAACACTCTTTCGCTCAAAGCAGATGCAAATAAAAAATATTACAGTTATCTAGACATCCTAATCATTAGACTAACGAAGTCTCCCTCGTTAACTATTCGCCATTCCCACCCCCACCCCCTCCTTCTCCCGCCAGATTACAAATCCGGAAAAATATCATCCTTTATAAACACTTTCGAAAAGTCAAAATGGCGCATTCGAATGTCACTTTAGAAAACGCGGAGGCGTATGACGCTTAACTAGCTCATTCACTCTAATGGGGAGAAGGCGAGGAAATAATGTTTCGTGGAATATTTTTGCAGTGGGCTGATCCATTCAAGAAGTGTTATAACGTCTTCTTCTGGGAAGTGATTCGATATTTCCATCATGGCGTCCAGTAGTAGAAATGGCGTCATCTTCATCATCTACGTTCTGTAAAATGGTGGTGATCCGTTTGGATGAAATGGTGAAAGCAAATAGACGCCCTTCAATTATGGGGCGTTATGACGTAGCACGTGACTCGTTTAAGTGAATGGAAGACGAAAACAGCGCTTCTCTATAAAAGGTGCGCGATACATTTTGGTGTTCGAGTGATCGCGAGTTCACTGCACTGAAGTCTCACAAGTCGAAAAGTCTTTCATCTCGAAGTTTTCATGAAGCTCCATTACAGTTTAATAGTTTCAACATAACTTTTCTCTGTAACTCTGGGCAATCCTCTATAAGTCGAAGTTCGAAGTTAATTTCATTTCAATCTTGTAAAACACACATACAATACAAAAAAAAAAAATTGAATTTTTTTTTTCTCTTTAAACTACGTATTCCTTACTATTTAGCTTAATTCGCTGTAAAAATAAAAACGTTCGGCATTTATGGACAGTAATAGATCTTGCATTTTGTTTTATAATAGGAATATTCTCAAAAACAATTCCCTTTTTCCAGCTAAATGCATTTTCTTTTTCCGCATCAGACAGTAGAAATATGTGCGAGAGAGAACTCGTCGCCGTTCAAATCCTGTTGGAAAAGAGAGGAAAGGATGAACCGTCTGACTAGTGTCACGGAAATGCGCAGAGACGCTACACTTGGCTTCATCGCCCTGTTTGGCGAGTAGTCAGCGTCCACTCTAAGCCAAATGGACTGTCACAGACAGGACGACAAATTCTTTCTCTAGTGCCGTTGTCATGGCCTCCACAACGGATTTTGACTTCTAGCAATAAATAATAATTACGGAAAAGCTTCGATATTGGCCACGAATGGCGATTTTTTCCATTCTTTGGGGATTTGCGCATGCGCATAAACAATCCTCATTTCCCATTATGGCTCTTCATTTTAAAAAAGTGCCATCCATACATATTCTTCTACATAATCTTTAGCAGAGGGTCGTACTGAGTACATATTTCGTTCCCCAGTGGTGGAAAATAGGTGACTGTATCATACCCCGTGGAAACTGTACCCTAAGTAATGCAATTTCATATTTTATTGTTAATTATTATAGTTACAGAAGTAGATTTGCAATTAAAAAAGGTACATAAAAGGAGGGGAAACCGATAACGCGAACTTCTGATAGCTCCATTTCGATTAGACTTCGAGTCAGGAAGAGTTGATTGTCTATCCTATAGATTTGTTTTTCAATATTTCCCTCTTTCAAATGCACAAACTATTACACACAAGCCCAATTTAATGGCATCTAAGAAATTTTCTTAATTAATAACAACACTCATTTTGTATAGATATTGATACAATCTTATAAATAAAAATGAAATTCTGTTTGTTTGTTTGTTTGTTTGTGGATTTGAGTTGTATACAAATCCACAAAAATGGACCTATAAGCCTGAAATTTTGCACAGATATGTAAAATAATATAGAATAAATCATAGTCCACTTTAAAACTTTGAAAGTCCACCCGTTTCCGAAATTTAAGAGATTTTTTATGTTCTCCACGCAAAAAGCTTTCCGTAATTGTAACCCCTGTAGTGAAAAAAGTGTGAAATAAGGATCGTGGTTGCTATATGTGGCGATTTTGCCGAATAAGATGTTTTAAATTCTCAAAGTAAAAATAAAAGAATAATGATTTTTTTTGTTAGTTTATATTCGTAAGGTTATATATTTTTAAATTAAAATATCGTGTGCATGGGAAATCGGAGCAGGAATGAAATGTTTTATACGCAAAACAATAAGAATTGAAGATTTCCCAGGCTAATATGTTAAAATTTTTTAGTTTGGCGAAAAAATAAAATGGCTCAAATGCTGAGAAAGTGAGTTCTAGCGGTTTGCACAGTTTCTGGCTTGGCGCAATTTACTGAGAGCTTAAGGAAACGGATTTTTGAAAACAAGTGCAAAGGTTTTATTAGAATACAGCGTTAAATTTTAATAATCCGTGCGAAAATAATGCAGTTATTAAGGGATTTCAAGCGATCTATCTTCAGCATTCTCGCGATTTTGAGGGGGATTCTAACGCTTGGCGCTATTTATCGTAATTTAATCGTCTGCTATTTGGGTTATGAATACACCTGCGTATATGTTTTTGAAATTTTCATTCAGTTGGAATTGTGCATTTTTCTGAGCAGCTTTGCTGCATCTAATGTATTACATCCAGAAAAAAGGATGTTAGAAATATCAATTTTAATTTTGTTTAATCAAACTCATGAATAATGATACACTTTCCAACTTAATGAAAGAAGGAACGAAAATAGGGCAGACCCATGGATTATAACTCTTTTTATATATAGCACTTTAGTGCGTATTTAAAAATCTGAAAGTGTGTCAGATTTTCTATGATTCTAGCGCTTGGCGCAATTTAATGAGAGGGTATTTTTAAAAACAAGCGTAGGTTATCTTATAAATAAAAATGAAATTATGTTTGTCAATTTGTTGATTTGGGTAGTATACAATTCCACAAAAATGGACCTGTCAGCCTGAAATTTTACACAGATATGTAAAATAATACAGAATAAATGATAGTCCACTTAAAACTTTGAAAGTCCACCCGTCCCCGGAATTTAAGAGATTTTTTATGTTCTCCACGCAGAAAGCTTTACGTAATATTAACCCCTGTAGTGAAAAAAGTGTGCGAAATAAGCATCTTGGTTGCCATGTGTGGCGATTTTGCCGAATAAAATGTTTTAAATTCTTAAAGTAAAAATAAAAGAATAATAATGATTTTTTTAGGTTATTTTTTTAGGTTATTTTTTTAATTATAATATCGTGTGCGCATAAGAAATGAGAGCAGGAATGAAATGTTTTATACGCAAAACAATGAGGATCGAAGATATCCGAGACTAATATGTAATTTTTTTTAGTTTGGCGAAAAAAAAAAATGGCTGATAGGCCGATTTTTAGAGAGTGAGTTCTAGCGGTTTGCACAGTTTTAGGCTTTTGGGCGCAATTTACTGAGAGCTTAAGGGAATAGCATTTTTGAAAACAAGTGTATAGGTTTTTCTTAGAATACAGCATTAAATTTTAACTATCCGTGCAGAAATAGTGCAGTTATTAGGGCATTTCAAGCGATGTAGCTTCAGAATTCTCGCCAATTGAGTACATTGATTTAACTTGGGGGAAATCCGCCAAATTTCAGAAAATTGAAATCTTCGCATTTAGTACATCGAGGTAACGATGAATAAAACATGTTATAGTTGATAATTTAAAAATGCGGCTGTATTAAGGGATTCCACTTTTCAAGTAAATGCCTGGTGGTCGAACCATTTCCCATTTTGATTGGTGCTAAGTCAATGTTTCGAATGATTCCCTGAAAAAACTCTTGCAAAATGGCGTATGCTGGCACTGGCACTTAGATTTGAAACTGGATTTTACTTGAGACTGGTATATACGTATAATAAGACTGGTTATAGATAAAAATGAATGTTGGTATGTGTGTAGGAGGTTGAAAAACTCCAGCACCGTTTCACCGATCACCATGAAATTTGGTTCACCTAAGTCTTTTATCATGGAGAAGGTTTTTATGCTATCCGTTTTCCTCTAACTTTTCACTAGGTGGCGCAGCAGAACGTCGAATTCTATTCCGTTTAGCCGTTTGCTATGGGAATATCGTCCAATAAATTTCGATGAAATTTGGCACACGCGAATATTAGAACACGGAGAATATTTTTCACTATCCATTTGCTGTAACTTACCGCTAAATAGCGCTGCAACGCATCAACTTCTATACCGTTCGACCGATCGGCATAAAATTTTTTATACTTACACATTTGAGAACGAAGAATATATTCTAACTGCGTTACTTTTGATGTTACTCACCACTAGATGGCACTGCAATGCATTATTATTTTAACTCGCCACTAGATGACGCTGCAGCAGGCCAAATTTTTGACCATTCAAACGGTGGCTATGAAAATCAGTATACATAGCTATTTGAACAATGAGAATATTTTGGCGTTATCCATTTTGCTATAACTCGCCACATGACGGCGCTGTAGCAAATCATTACTTTAATGAGCCACTAGATGGCCCTGCAGTGTATCACTTCTTGACTGTGCGAATGATCGCTATGAAAATAGGTATACATAGATATTTGAACACGGGGAAGAGTTTGGCGCGATCCATTTTCCTATAACTTGACACTAGATGTCGCGTCAACACATGAACTTCAAGACTATTCAGCCGATCGTCATGAAAATTCGTATACATCGATATCTGAATGCGAAGAATATTTTTGCCGTATCCGTTTTGCTAAAACTCGCCACTAGATTGTGCTACGCCGCATCGCCTTCTGCACCGTAAAAACGATTGCCTTGAATTTCAGTATGCATGATTATTGAACACAATATAACGCGATATCCATTTTGCTATATCTCTTTATTACAATAAATAGTAATCACAACAAATATTAATGTCAAAAAGTCCATTCATTCCCGTGCGAAGAACGGGTACTTCAGCTAGTATTTTTATAAAAATGAGTTAATGATGGAAAAGCGCACACTAGAATGAATTGAAATGTTTAAAGTACATTATACAGTTTAAAATTTTAGAAATAGTGTGCCGTACAAGAAAAAAATATAATGTGACTACAAATGAATAATTCCAATTTGAAATGTTACGTCGTCAAAGCAATATAAGGTACCGTTTTATTGCTTTATGTCACACAACGTTTGCAGTCAAAAACTATGAAGTTTTATTAAATTTTAGTTTTTTGAGGGGGAAGGGGGTTAGAGGTAAAGGGAAACGCTACTCCGACCCTTCTGTTATCTTCTAAGGTTCCTGACTCTAATCCCCGCGACTCTATTCTTTCTCGGCTAAACGATAAAGCGCTTTGATTGTAAATTGGAACGTAGCGTTTTAGCGTATATTAACTATGCGCCATCCAACATGAACGCAGCCCGGGGTCGTTTCAGCAAAGAATCTTCTGCTGAATTATGGAAAATTTAAACATTTAAATTGAGCATTTCAGATTGGGGAAAAAGTTGTCTTTTTAGGTACGAGCATCCTTTAAAAATGTTTTAGTTATGTAATGGCAACAATAGACAACGAATTTTTAAAATAGAAGGTATTACCGCGAATTAAAGCATTATTTGTTTTTATTAGGTTGTAACGAAAGTTTCCCGCCACCGAAAACATCGTCAGAACGCAGTTCGCATTGGCGTATTTGATTCTATTTTGTCGAACTATTTTTGACATTTGAAAGAAAGAGGCTTGCTTTATAACACTGTGTTGTGAAATCTCTGAAAAATAGAGTTATCATTAAGTACAAGGTGTCTCCAAATGGAACTATAGCTCTAGAGGATTAGAACCATCATTAACTTCCAGTTGTGTTGCAAAAAGTCAGCTGTAGAATATCAACAAATTATGAGTACAGCTGTAAGTACTATTGTTGTATAATGTGACACTGTGCAGGTTTGGTACCGAAAGTTCAAATGCAGTTATCTAAGGAGTTAGAAGTTAGTTTTTCAGGCAGATAGGGCGGAAAACTTTCGTTACAACCTCATAAATATTTGTGTATAATAAATCAAGTGTTTATTAAACTTATCACTTTTCAATGGATGCCTTACAACTCATAAAACTATATAAGCAATCCCACGTTAGTTTCCACGGTTGTTTCAACAAAAGATACTACTACCTGAAGGTTCTTCTATTACTACTAACGTGCATAATGAAGCCCGGTGGTGTAATAGTTAGCCCACCACGCTGCAGTCCCACAGGTCCGGGGTGCGAAACCCGGGCTGGGCAAGGTCAACTCAGCCTTTCATCCCTTGAGTGAGTCTATAAAATGAGGACCAAGCTTGCTTGGGGTCAAACACTGGGGACTTCGCGTCAGGCTGACCACCTGGCGGAGGTATATGCATTCGCGCCCCAGAGCCTATGGTCGCGAAGGCGCGGTTGGACAGCGCAGGACTTGGACCCGCAGAGGAGCTGTTGCGCCCATGTTTGACTTCACGTAATGACTTCACGTTTGAGTTCACATAATGCACGTAATGACTAACGTGCATTATGTATTCGTTCTAGATACACTTTAAATGGATTATGTGAGGGACATAACCGTCTTTACCACATTTTTAAAAGTAATTCATAAAAAAACGAGTCTATTAATTACACAATAGCACTGTATAACTGACTGCATAACAGAACTTCAGAAGATAACTTAAGTAATTTAGTGTTTCCGTCATTTTAGCCATATCCACTTAATTTATGTGGAACCCATTCTGCACAGAACAAACAGACAAAAATAGCGTCCCCTATTACTAGTGGACCATAGGAAACCTTCAAACTCTTAATTATATTTTAAAGGGCATCATTAGAGGAACCCTTTAGAATTCGTGATGGTAACTGAAGCTATTCGGAGAAATGACTTGAGGGAAGGGGGGGGGAGACAATTTGTGAAATGAAGGATGGATAATCGTTTTTTTTTTTTTTTTTTTTTTTTTTTTTTTTTTTTTTTTTTGTTCTAAATGATGTTCTGATCATCATTAGTCCACTTGAGAAGTTGTTGTGAAAAATTGTCCCATTGTAGTGTGATTTTTGTGGAACAACTAAAACTAGATAGAGCAAAAAAAAAAAAAATGTGTCATTGGCACATATATATTCAATGAAGTATGAAAATATTAAATACTTTAAAATCTCAAGAAAAGTTATTTTTAAATATGCAAATTTTAAAAAAAATTGGATTTCTGAAAAATGTCTCTTTTGCGCCAATTTTTAAATTTTTCCTTCGATTTTACCTTGATATTCGAAAATGTATTCCCAACAAATTTTCTTATTAAATTAGAGAATGGGTGAAAAATAAAATTTTAGGAAGTATTTTTATGCATTAGTACTGAATTTTCATAAAACTTTCGTGTTTTTATAAATTGTTGTCATGTTTTTATAGTGGTTCTGTACTTCATGTTTTACCGCAGTTCAGTTGTTTTGGGGTTACCCTATATCAATTACTCTGCAATCGATGAATGTCAATGGCAAACATCGGAGATTTAAAAAAAAAAATACAAACACTGCTCGACTTGACTGGAAAATAGAAGAAGAAAAGAAAAAGCAATGAGCTTCCAATTCAATTCCATTTCTAACTTAATATAAAATTCATTTCCATATAAAATTCCGATTATAATGACAATTTTTCAATCCCAAGTTCCATTAAGAGGCTCCTCCAGACAAGTA
>JAWZYV010003507.1:0-12235 GCA_038373885.1 Cheiracanthium punctorium | reverse complement strand
AGTAAGATTGTAATTAGAAGTAGTTTAGTTATCCCCGTAAATGAACTTGATAAGTTGTATTAATTGATTTATATAGTATTTGTTTGCCGTACTCTCTGCTTTAGCATTTTCGACAGATTCTGGAAACTCGACATGAACTAGCCCTAAAATTAAATATAGTCTACCTCCATCTTCTTTTTATCTTCTGTAAAAAACCGATTGCTTCAGAAAGTCATCCCTGGAAGAAACCATGGGCGGGCCCCCCCCCCTTGTGATTCTATGGTGATTGTTTGTAGGGGTGGGGGACAGGTCCTGACTGCAGCATGTTTGTGCACTATATACAGGTCTATTGACCTATTCCTGCACGTCTGCCCTGGGCACGTGCCCCCAAGTGCCCGTCCGATAATCAGGGCCTGCTTGAGGGGTTGGGAGGGGTGGTAAGTCAGGGGTCCTGCCAGATAAAAATACTGTATTTTAATCCAGAACTACATGTTACAAGAGTACGTAAACCTTGTCGGCAATATATTTCCTGTAGGATTGAATGGGCCGTAACCTCTTCCTGCACATAGTCATAGGCGCCGATGGAAGCAAAAGTTATTATAACCTTTTTCTGTGTATTTTAAGATGTTGTATTAACCGTGCAGTGCATACTGCTAGCCAATTGGCTACACTCCTTTTTCCCTAATAAAAAGAAAATATTTTAAATGAATGTTTCGGACAAAAACTAACAAAGGTAAGACCTTATGGAAATACATTTTAGTTTTTAAAAATGTAGGGCAACTTTTTTTTTTTTTTTTTTTTTTTTTTTGAGCAAACAAGCATGAAATTCACTGATTGTGCATCCAGTTCAGTGTAGAGATTTTTGCCGATTGCTTCCAATTGTTATTCCCAAATGGATATAAACACAAAACTACTAAAAATAGTATAGAACTAAGTAAAGTAGAATTATATTACTTTTTTGTTTTATGAGCGTTTTGAGTGGACATTCCAATTTTTCAATTCTGAACATTTTTAATTATTTTTTCTGGAAACTACGAGCTAATTTTATATTTTTCCTAGCACAAGTCTAAATGAAATAGATTTTATTTTCCGCCTATTTTTATAGAATGAATTATACGGTTAATTATTCCATCTACTAAACACCAGTTTTGTGCCGACCGTTTTTCGTTAGCTCTGAAACCTTCCTAGGCAGATAGCCAATGCGTAGCTTTACCATAAAAAAGTAAGTTTGTTAAAATCATTACCTATACATTTACCCCTTAACATTACCCTTTAATGAAGGATAATTTCAAAAATACTATAGAAAATAATGAAACAGGATTGTAAGGTGAGCCAAGGTACAACATAGTGTTGCATCTCGGCTCGGCAATTGTTGTACCTTGTGTCAAAGTAAAGTAAGAAAGGAAATTAAATAATACTTTAAATTCTGAGAAAGAAGTTGCTTAAGAACTACATTAATAAACAAAGATAGTCATCGAAAAGTAGTGAAGTAAGTTTTGCAGTTTCTTAATGGTAAGCATCGTTCATTTAACATTCGTTAGCAATGAAGCTTACTTGAAAAGAAAAGAAGTTTGATAAACTTGTCCTTAGAATTGTCCTTAGTGATTGTGCTGGCAGGTTTGTTTGCTTTATTCTTATGATACTCATATCAGTACCATTTTACTAGAATAATTCACTCAACAGAATGACCCAAAGTACATCATTTAGTGACCCGAAAAGAACTAGTACTAAAATGTTAAGCTATTTTATTTATGAAACATCGGTTTTTATCAGGTTGTAACGAAAGTTTTCCGCCATGTCTGCCTGAAAAACCATCTTTTAACTCCTTAGATAACTGATTTTAAATTTCGTTACCAAACCTGCACAGTGTCACATGATGCAACAATAGTACTTAAAGCTGTACTCATAATTTGTTGATATTATGTAGCTGACTTTTTGCAACACAAATGGAAGTAAATGATGGTTCTAATCCTCTAGAGTGATAGTTCCATTTGGGACACCTTATACTTAATGATAACTATTTTTTACAGATTTCACAACACAGTGTTATAAAGTAAGCCTCTTTCTTTCAAATGCCAAAAATCGTTTGACAAAATATGAGCAAATACGCCAACGCTAACTGTGTGCTGACGATGTTTGCGGTGGCGGGAAACTTTCGTTACAACCTAATAAAAGAACAAAATGTGTTATTTGAGAGCTATTTACATTAGCTGTCTTGTAACCTCTTTGTTATTACAAGAACTCTAAACCCATAAAAATAGCTGGACCTATTCCATGTTTGGAAGGCCACATAGTATTTTGTTCATTAGTGTTATAATAAAGAACGTATTTTGTACGTTTAGTTTTAAATAAACTTGTTAAAAAAAAAAGTTATTTCGAACAGTTTCACCAAGCTCTGACATCACGTGAGCGAAATTTGACAACTGAAAGACAGTTTTTCGACACCTATGGCTCTTCATCTCTGTTGTTCGTATGTTCATCTTTATTACAAAATGCAATTTCGATGACAAGGACGGATAAGTTAACTTTTTGCAGGTCATTGTTCCAAATTGGGTACATGAAAAAAATTGAAAATTAAAATCTTATCAATATTGACTTGAAAAATTAGCAGATATAGTTAAAATATGACATTTTTTGTCAATAGAAGTCGCATGTCTATCATTAGTGGGAAACTGTGCCAAAAAAAGAAAAAAAATAGCCATTGCTATCCTGATACACCAACTCCACCCCCCCCCTTCGAATTTTTTAAATTCATATCCTTACTTAAATTTAAATCTTTAAAATAATAAGCGAAATATTAAGAATTCATCAAACTATTCTCAGTATATTCAGTTTTTGAAACCAATGTAAAAGTATAGTCAGATAGAACCCATGCTCCCAATTGTACAGTTAAAATTGTATACAATATTTTTTATCTCCAATATTCTTTAAAGGATCAGAAGACAAAAAAAATGCAAAAAAAAATTAATTTAAAATACGCCTGCATCGGCCTATAAAAGGTTAACATCCACGACCAAAGCTGGCAGTTGAACCCGGGCCTAAAGGATAGGAATAGGGCCCACGAGCCCCTCTATCGCCTGGGCGGCACGTGGGGTAAATTTTGTTTCAATATCGAACTGTCATTCAGTAGGTAATTTTATTCCCAATGTCCGACACTACCAATACATCCGACCTTGTATATATGATTAATCCACTACTGCCTCCTGCGAAAGGAGTAAGTGGCACCTAGGAGCATGCAGAGAATCAAACTCATAGTGTAGTAAGAATGGTTTCCTAGCCAGTACACAACCCAGTCACCCTCCAATGGACACTGTTCACTATTCCAAAAGATCGCCCTTAACTCTTTGAGGCGCAACCCTTTCCCAATGCTGGAAAAAGGACAACCGTTGCCATCGCTCGCCTTAACTACCAGCAAGATGGCAGACGATCGAAACTTTCATCGCGTGCCACAGATTTAGAAACCCTTTTTTGACGACAGCTGGCTGTGCGGCACAGCCGGCTGCGTCAAAAAAGGGTCTCTTGTGGCACGCCTTGAATGTTTCGATCGTCTGCCATCTTGCTGGTAGTTAAGGCGAGCGATGGCAACGGCTGTCCTTTTTTCCAGCATTGGGAAATCTATCCAGCTGTTCCCGCACTCTTCCATTCTTCAGCAGATGTAAGTGCTGTTAAAAATAACCGTGACAATTTTTTACGGGAAATAACGTGCTAAAAAGTAAAGGATTCTCGTGGAGCTATGTCACCCGGAACTATTTTTTTAGAAATCATATCTATTCTTCGTAACTGGCAACCGTCAAAACGTCAGAGTTTGGTGCTCCCAGAGCGGGAACACTGCGCGTTAAAGGGTTAAGCGATTTCTAATAATTATTTTTAAAAGCAATTGTTTATAGAGACTTAACCCGCGTATTTATAAAGAGAGTATGTTACACAAATATAAAGTAGTTAATACATAGGGTGACCAAATTCCGTCGTTTTTGATGCAATTGATTAACTTTTAGGAGTCGAATAAAAACGGAACTACTGCAGCAGTTTCCTATTTCAATTCTTTTTCCTTGAAGAAATAGTTCATGTTTTCATTGCAACAAAATTTAACAGTCAGTGCACTTAGTATCGAAGTATTATTGTCAGTATTTAAAGCGTCCTCAAATATTCATAATAGTTGGTCACAATGTTAATGCTACAAATTTGTAGACTCCTAAAGCTCACTTTTCAGTGGCTCACTACTGAGGGTTGCCGACTAGTTGCTGAAGTGTCCGGAGCTATATGATCCCTTCATTTCAACCATTTTTTTTTTCATATCTAGTATTGCAATTTTTAAGTTACTGCGATACATATATTCTCAATAAATACTGTGATCAAGGCTATGTAGAGAAAAAATGAGCTGTAATAATTTTATTAACATCTACAATTGTTCCAAGAACTGTAAAGCTAGTACGTTTTCAAAATAACTGGTAAAATTTAAGTTCAAAAAATTATAATTTTTAGAGCTACTGCAAATGAAGTCTTTGTCCATTTTAGTTACTCAAAAGGTATCCGGGCCCCCTAAGAACTGGGATAGTGAAACACTAATACTTTAATCTAGCTTCCGCTCTCCTCCCCCTACCTTCAAAGTACAGGATGCTTAGTGCAATTACTTCTTATACCATATGACTAAGTTGTAGTCATGAATCTGAATATACGGTGGATAACAAGATAAAAGCAATTTTAACTGCTGAGTTTTCATACTAGTGCAGCCATGAATGTAGTATGCTTTCCTAAGAAAATATTTTGAAGGAAACTAGTTTACTTTTGATCAGTGGTTCCCAAACGGGTAGTCGTAACCCCAAGTGGGTCCAATGCCTCTTTGGGGAGGTCGCCGAAGACGACAGTGTGCGAAATGAATCAAAATATTTTCGCGCTTCGCTGCCACGAGATACTTTCTCCCTTTTTCTTTGGAAAATAAAAATCCTTTCTCATCCGTGCTTTTGTATAAAAGTTACAAAATCCGATGTCGTGAAGTGATCTAGGAGTGTTGACCATGTCTGAACAAACCAATGCTCTTGAAACAGAAGATTCTGAAACAGGAATTGCAATTAATTTACGGTAGAAAATTAGTACCCTAAGCCCTTGAATCTAAAAATTTCCCCCAGTGGTCAATGAACAAAAGGCTTCACTAGTGCAAAATCCATTTCGGACCTTCCTGATGAAGTACAAAATGAATTTTTGAATTGGCAAAATACCTTGGTATAAATTGAGTCTAATTTAAAGTCATGGAACGGCAAATGAAAGGAAAGTTATATCTAAAATTTAATTGAATCCTTGAGATTGGCAGAAAAACACTAGAAGAGATTTCACCCCCCCCCTCCCCCCTACCAAAAAAAAAAACAGACAGCAGAGACAATACTGTGTTGCACAAGACTGAACGTCAGCTGTTAAAGCATAAGAAAAGAAACAAGATATTTGTCCCGATTGTGATGTAGAAATATGTTTAACTCAATGCTTCAAAATTGATCACAAAAGGCAGAATTCTGAAACAAAATGGAAGCATTTAACGAAAGTTTTCTTTTCTAAATCCATTCCCGTGAAACACTCTTCTAGTCTAGTTTGTTTGGAACAGAATCAACTTTAAGTAAAAATGAGATATTTCTGCAGCAGTTTAAAAGCCTCCGATTAATAAATGCAATCATTCTGCCATGTAAGAAGTTTGATTGCGGATTTTAATTGATATAATCAGTTAAGATTGTCAAATTGCTTATGAAAAATGTGCTTAATTTAAACACAATGTAGCTGAAAGAAAAACAAACTTAAGTCAACTGAATTGAGCAAGATTGACTACTTTTAAAACAAGTTTCTAAGGCAGGAAAATCACCAGAAAATTAATACAACTCAAGCACTTTAATTTTAAGTTTTCGAAATATTCCCTGGCTGTTGTAAGGTTCCTCTTGGCATCACGTTGACAGCCTTGTGAGGACTCCTCCGACCGCCGTGTTCAAGATAGTAAACGAATGTGGTGCGTTCTTGAGTGGGAACTGTTTGCGAACCATCACCCGAATGAATTCGCTGTTGCGATTGAACTGAAGAGAATATACTTCTGTTGTCTCCCTACAAAAACTGTGAGTTGGACACGAGAAGTGCGCGGTGCGTCCAGCACGAGAAGAGATCACCCATGCGAGGGTTGTTATTTTAATTGCTAATGAGATACTCCGAGCAAGGAGTTTTTGTGGATTTTATTTCATTTTGTTTAATAAAGTGTCAGTGTGAAATTTATGTAATTATTGTAAATGGCTGGAATAAACATATGTTAACCCAGAATGACTGATTATCTGGTGGCCGTATCCTGAAGACGTTACAGCCATTTATAACTGGTGTCAGAAGTCGGATCGTGTCTACGGGGAGAGCTTTGCAAGTTCGTAAACTTGCCCACAGAGTTGTGTCAACAAGTGGAGACAGTTGGGGAGTTTTTCATCCTAGCGGAAGTTGTGATTTGTGAGTTTGTGTCTACAAAATGAAGACTAACATTTTCATCCTGGCAGATTTGTGAGATATATACCATCGAATTCACGTAAAATTCCAAGGTAATTTGAGAGTTCCATCCCGGTAAAAGAAATGTGAGTGATTATCGACAAGGAGTGAATTTGTGTACCACCGGGTGTAAGTAGATTTTTCAGAGTTACGGATCATATTTATTAGGGGAAATCGTGCCTTTCGCGTGTGGAATGACTACGCTAAGATAGGCTTGTTAAGAATGTATTTCGTGTTGATGTTTTAAATTCAGGCATTGAACTGTGTTGTTGTTGGAGCTTTTAAATGAGTGTAAGGTGTTATGTATGAATTTTATGATACATTTTAGTAAGGGTTGACTTATGCACAGGTGCACTCATAGTCAGTTGTGTTGTATAGATATATATTATATTGTATGGAATAATTTTGTAAAATTGGAAATTTTTTTATATATATATAGGATAAGAAACATGGCCTACCTTGCAAAAAAGCGCAAAGCCGATTTGGTAACTTTGGCTTTTGAATTGGGAGTAGATGCCGATGAGACTGATAGGATTAAAGACATTATAACGAAAATTACGGCGCCCGTGGATTACAAGGAAGAGTATGTCAAGAATCTGATTGAGCGAATTGAGGATGAGCAAAGAGAGAAGGGGGAGGTGGAAAAACTAAGGGCGGAGCGCGAATATGAGCTAGAACGTCTGAAATTGACAAATGTAGATATGAGTAGTTTGACCTCGTCGCGTGACGAGCTGGGCAGAGTTACGCGGGAATTAAAAAACTTTATGCGGGAGTTTGACCCGAACACCTCGGACATTTCCTTATATTTAGTTATGTTTGAGCGGCAGGCTAAAAAGGCTCAGGTGGACCAGTCTGATTATGTCTCTCACCTTATACCGCTTTTGCCCATAGAAATCGCGGAAATTATTATTAGGGAACCCGAAGAAAAGGCTGAGGACTATCAGTATATAAAGAAAGTGTTGTTGGAGCGCTTTAAATTAAAGCCCGAGACCTTCCGAATTAAATTTACCCAGCACCAAAGACGCGTGGGGGCATTGTGGAAGGATCTGGTATTTGAGCTCGGAACCTTTTTGAACGGCTGGTTGGATGGAGTGGGGGTGGACACGTTTGGAAAGTTAAAAGAGCTGATGATTGCTGATCAGATAAAAAATCGTGTCTCGCCGGAAGTAAGGGAACACTTCATTGATAACTGGGGTGACCTGGTCAGTCCGTCGGAGTTGGCAAATAAATTAGATAAATATGAGGCAGTTAGAAAAACTTCGCTGAAACAAGTAATTTCAAAGGCTTCTGATCGGAGGGAAATGGATAAAGAGAATTTTTTGTCAGCAGGAAAGGAATCCCCTGAGAAAAATCGAACGGTCGGAAACGCTCCTCCCTGGAGAAGCCCCGAGTTTAGACGTAAGAATTCAGAAAAGGTTGCATTTGACCGTAGAAAGAGTTTTAAATGTTTTTTGTGTGGCTCGCGAAACCATTTAAAACCAAGTTGCCCGAAATTAAAGGAAAACCGTGCTTTTGAGCAGGTAAATAATGTGAGAACGGGGGAGTCTGGTGAAACTTTATTTGAGCCCTATATGAGCGAGGCAAAAATTAACGGAAAATTAATGAGAGTGCTGAGAGACACGGGAGCAAATATGGATATGGTATCCTTGAACCATATCAGTCCTGGTGATTTGTTGGGTGAAACGGTGTGGGTAAAACAACCGCTAGATAAAAACTTTACTTGTTTACCTCTTGCAAAAATTGAAATGGAAAGTGCGAAATTTGGAAATGTTGTGACTAAGGCAGCTGTGATTGATTCTTCCCTAGATCAGGGTTTTTATCTGTTATCAAATAAAACTGTAAAATTAATTGAAGATCAAAAAAGAAACCCATCGCTAGTTAACGCAGTTGTTACTCGTAGTCAAAAGCGAGAAGAAATACGTCGGAACCCTGAGGATCGTGACAGTACACAGGTGGAAAATCTAGAACAACCCTGTATGACGGGCAGTTTTGAGTTAGAGGAAGTAGCAAAAATGCAATTGCCGCAGGGGGGAGATTCTGCCATTCGAACCCTTTTATCAGTGGACTCGCAAAACTCCGCTCGCGAACAGAGAGATTGCCCCACTCTTAAGCCATGTTTTTCAAGCGTGCAGGAGAGGGGAGGAAAATCAGAGTTTAAAATGGAGAAAGGGTTATTGTTTAGAAAATCTGTGGATCGCCTCAAAAACGAGCGTAAGCAGCTTCTTGTTCCGAAAAAATTTAGGGAGAGGATTAAAGCTATCTGTCATGAAGAGACATCGGGGCATATGATTGTTGCGAAATCGAGGGATAGATTGCTACGTTACTATTTTCGGCCTAACTGCATTAAAGAGGTAGAAAATTATGTTCGTACTTGTGATCCGTGTCAGTGGGTTGGAAAGGCTCGATATACTAAAAAAGCCCCGTTAAAGCTGGTACCGATCATTAGGGAGGTTTCCTCAAAAATAAATATTGATACGGTCGGCCCTTTGCCATCTAGTACAAATGGAATTCGGTATTTAGTAACAGCTCTCTGTATGTCATCGAGGTATCCCGAGGGACACGCATTGAGAGATATTGGTTCGGTTTCGGCGATTGAGGCGTTGTTAATGATTTTCAGTAGACTGGGATTTTCATGGGAGGTACAGTGTGACTGGGAAACCTCATTCACTAGTCATCTCACCACCGGATTTTTTGACCGGTTTGGAATAAAGGTTATTCATAGTTCGATTCATCACCCCAAACCAGATCCTGTTCAAAGGTTTCATAGGACTATTAAACGGTTAATCAGGGTATTTTGTTTAGAATCTGGAGAGGATTGGGAGAAAATTTACCCTCAGCATTACTGGCCCTACAACCATTCAAATATAGGATTGTGCATAGGAGAGGCTCCGCCAACAGAAATGCTGACGGCCTTAGTCGAGGGAGTTAAATGCATTTTGTGGGAATTGATAATAGGACTTTCACTTGTGCATGGAATGTTGAAATTGAGTCAAACTTGTCTGTTGGAGTATTGGTGTTTTTATATTATTTAAATTGTTAGAATATCAGGTTTTTAAAATTTTGAAATATATTTTTTGTAGCTATGGGTTGAACTAATTCGGTTTTATTTCATGAGTAGTGGGAAATTTGCCTCGGGTTTGTGGCAAGATCAGGTTATCTACGGAAAGTAGAAATTAAATTTTTTCTCTGAGGCATCGAAAAAAATTTTCTAAGGGGGGAGGAGCTGTAAGGTTCCTCTTGGCATCACGTTGACAGCCTTGTGAGGACTCCTCCGACCGCCGTGTTCAAGATAGTAAACGAATGTGGTGCGTTCTTGAGTGGGAACTGTTTGCGAACCATCACCCGAATGAATTCGCTGTTGCGATTGAACTGAAGAGAATATACTTCTGTTGTCTCCCTACAAAAACTGTGAGTTGGACACGAGAAGTGCGCGGTGCGTCCAGCACGAGAAGAGATCACCCATGCGAGGGTTGTTATTTTAATTGCTAATGAGATACTCCGAGCAAGGAGTTTTTGTGGATTTTATTTCATTTTGTTTAATAAAGTGTCAGTGTGAAATTTATGTAATTATTGTAAATGGCTGGAATAAACATATGTTAACCCAGAATGACTGATTATCTGGTGGCCGTATCCTGAAGACGTTACACTGTGCTTTTAAATATTCTCAAAGAAAAGATTCCAATTCTTCAAGTTAGATGTACCAAAAATATAGACTTTCGAAGAACTTGGCACCTGGGGAATTTTGCAATCTAAACCGCATCACTTACGTGCTGAAAAACTGCCCAAACTTGTCTCGATAAATACAAATATAAATTGAGCAGGACCCGAGAAAACAATGTTGCTTACACTTGCGCAAGTCGATCTGTTCATTTTACACAAATAGAGAAATTTAACATCTAAACCCTCACTAAATTGACAGGTTAACATACTTTCAATAGTGATGTTTTTTAAAGGTCGAATGAGCTCTATTGAGTAAAGAAAACGAGGTCATAAGAGGGAGCCAAAAGTTTTACTTACTGATCAGTCGTTAAGTCTTATTTCCATTAAAGCTCTAGAAATATATAGTGAAGGAAAACACTATCATTTTAAACTTTAAAAGTATCACAAGAGTTTAATTGCAATAAGTCAACGACCCCTAGTCGTGCATTGAACTCCAAATTTGGAGATTTTTACCCTTTAAAAACCCTGTATCCCCCCAATTGAAAAAATAACCTATACTATCAAAGACTTAATTTTTTTTTGAGTGCACAAATTAGAAACAAACCTCCCCCCGCCCCACGAAAATTTGCTTTTAATTACATGTTTGATCTATTATCAAAAGAAAGTCAATCGGGTCTCAAAGCATTTAAATGTTTGTTACCTTTTATGATTATAAATTTCATGACACTACGAAAAATGCATTTCATAGCCAGCACAGAAATTGAGAATCAAATTAGGCAAGTACACTCCTAAATTTGGCAACTGCGTTCTGCATATTTTTGTCTACCTGCAATAAAATGACAGACTTCTCTTGCAATAACAAAAAAGAACAAACTCAAGTAGTTCGCCATTTTATTTTGAAAAAGACCTTTACAAAATATAGCACACAAGATTTATAATTGCAAAAGCTTTCAACAGACAAAGAACAAAAACTCAAGATGTAAATATAAATGAATAGTATGATATTATTGCATCATTATAACAGAATGACAAAATATGTTAAGTTATACAATACTATGCATGTGAGGGTGTTAAAATTTCTTGCAAGTAAACATAACAGCACACGCAATAAGAGGTTATATACACAGCACAGAATACGAAAATACAGCTCTAGCATATTCATATAAGAACATGCATGACTAGTTTAACGAGACTAAACTTTAAATAAATTTCTCATTCATTACTACATCAACATTTCATTTTCATTCATATTTATATTCTGTTGCAACTAACGTACCAGACACTTGCAAAATATGCAGAAATAAGCTACTCTGAAAATTTTACTTTCAGGTTTTTTAAAGTGATTTAATTCAAAAGTTTGAGTTAATTTTACAAGATTTAGGTCCAAAATTAAGCTGGAGCGTTTCAGTTCAACTGCAAAGACTGCTTTATAATAAACTTGCTATTCTTAGAAATGTTACATCAAATTATCCAAAATGAAATTAAATATTTTTATAAACTTTGAAATCTCATTTGCTCGAACAAATTAAACTCCAGGTATGCAGTGATCTTGATTAGGTCTAGCGGCTACAATATAAACTTTGTTTTTGATTTTTTACAGCTATAACACTGGTTTAATGAATGCCAATAATTTAGACCAATACAATGATTCCAAGAAACTTTAAAAATAAATTAATCGTCGATTGTTAGTTCTTTGATACCACTTAAGAGGACCAGATAAGTAAAATTCTGTAAATAGGTTTTTCTACTGCATTAAATAGTTTAAACTTTTAGATTTAACGATACATTACGCTTGTTTATATGAACAGAAACATAAGAAATTTTTATATTACGTTATGAACTATTAAGTGCATTGGGTATGTTAAATCTTTAAAGCGGGTTTTTTCTCAAAACGTGGATTTTAGCTGTTCGTGTTCCGTTTTCAATATCTATTGAACTTATGAACTCTGATTTTTTTTCTAATGACAAGCATATCATTACTTTACACATTTTAACATGGAGGTTTGTAAATATATGTAGAATTATTCATTTGAGACAGCAAGATTCTATCAAAAAGGGAAATTTAAGCGATTTTCGGTAAAAAAAAATTATTTTTTTT
>JAWZYV010003506.1:0-12893 GCA_038373885.1 Cheiracanthium punctorium | reverse complement strand
AAATTCTGGGAGGGTCCAAAAATTTCGGAGGGGGTCCAAACGATGAAAAAGGCAGAAATTTTCACAAAAAGACTTCACCATTATTGCTTTGTTAATAAAAACTGAAATTTCGGAGGTGTTACAGACCCCCCCCCCTTCCTGGGTACGTCCTTGGCCAGAGGGTGACTGGTGGGGCTTCAGCCACCCTCGAAATAAGTAAACATCAGAGCCTTATTATCGCATGGGCAAATCGGGACTTTGCCCAGGGCCCCGGCTCGAAAGGGCCCCCAATATCAAATGTTGTTCTGAAATAGTCTTTTTTATATCAAAATTTTATGAAAAATAAAACAAATTTCATAGATAGGGGCCCCCAAATTCATCAATGCCCGGGGCCCCTGTTGGTCATAATCAGGCTCTGAATCAAACATAAGAAATGGAGAAAATTACATATTCGTGGGTAATTTTGAAAGTTCAGCTTGAAATTTTTAAGGTTTAGATACGTCCCTAAGCCAAACTCACTCCCCTCCCCCCCCCCCACTTAAGTATGTTTTTTCAAGCTGCAAAGATATGTTCTGATTAAATGAATTTAAAATGAAATATGCTAGATAAATTTTAAGTTTATGAACATTTCCTATGCAATATGTGAAATAACCTTTATTAAAAATGAAGTCTTAAAAAAATGCAACTCAAAGCATGGCTTTTTCCATAACATTACAGAAATAATTCAGCAATCAAAATTAATTGAATGTCAACAATATTATTTGAATTGTCTTAGACTGAACAAGTGTAAAGTGAGCTTTATTTAAGGGGAATAGATGAAGTGAATATTATCAAATACAATGAAGAACCGTTCTGATTATACCATCTTTAAAATAAAACAAACTACATTAAAATCGGCTCATCCATTTGGGATCTATTTTGCCACACACACATCCAACTTTTAGAAAAAAAAAACAGGCATTTAGTATCTTAGAATGAAAATTTAATAAACTAAATTCATATTCTGAAAAAATTTAAGGACCCCTTAAAATGGGATGTCTGGGGCATGTGCCCTCCTTGCCCCTGTGATAATCATGGTCTTATCATCACAGGATTTTCAGTAGTATTTGACTTAATTATTAAAATATATTTTTCAGCAATTTGTACATAAATGCACCTAAAATTATTTATCAGATTTTAAATTTTGAAATAATGTACAGTAGATAAACAGTCTTAATTCACCATTACTGTGATATTAAGATGCTGACACATTAAAAATATTTGTTAGTACAATATGAGGGAAATTTATAATATACACACAATACTGTGTGGATACATTTTAAATATATTTAATTTAATTCATTAACATAGACAATATAATGGATAAATGTTGCTAATTTTTACCAATATTAGTTTTTATTTCCAATATAATAACAATGTGAAGGATTGAGTATATTAGCATTAGAAAAATAATAAAATGGTATAAAAATATTTTTAAAAATTACTTGTCAATATTAAGAATACATTATAAATATATATTTCGAATTTTTACTTAATATTGTGAACACATTGTAAAGATATTTGGGCTAACTACTAACTTGCTACTATTAAAAACTTTATCAGTAATGGAATTACTTCAGAAACATTTCCAGTATATAGCCAATATTGTGGATATATTTCATATGTTAATTAAATTCAATAGAAAAAAAAATAGCATTATTTTGAATTGGTATCTAGGCTAAAAGGTAAGTTTTACCAATTTGAGAATTTTATTTACCAATATTGATACACAACAGAAGACATAAAATCTACCAAACCAAAATGTGCAAGGCTCTAAAATTAATACTGTATTACTAAATTTAATATTGTAACACTTACCTTTATTACCAGTAATATTAAACTTATCCGTTACTATACTATTGAATTATCCTTAAACAGTATACAAACTTTTCAATTCCAAAAATCTCGCATTTAACACCAAAAACAATAACTTTTTTTCCGCGTTGAATCAGTTTACCAGCACAAGTTCAAGTATCCCTTGTGTTTTTCGTACTACTAATGAAAGCTCACACATTCTGAATCACCTGCTACTTTCAGCTGGTTTCCCTGATTTAAAAGTGGACTTTCCTGAGGCCATCTGGGGTGTTCGATCGTAAATTATCCACTTTACCATATGAGAGAGAGGTTTGTGTATGTGTAAAAAGTGGAGAGGGAAATATTACACCACAACAAGAGAGCGGTTATTTTGATCTAATCACGTATATATGTATATTCTAAGCGTGAATCTGTGCTAGAATGTGCAATAAGATAAAATGATGCACATAGACATATTGAAATTTAATCACAAAATATTTTTTTCCCACGTTTATAATTTATTTCAATATAAATTGCATACAATATATAATTGATCATTATTTTCTGCTTTTGATTTAAAATTTTGTTTATGCTATTTGCAACAGGCGCGTATCCTTCCTAAAAATCTGACCCTTTACTTAGTTTAAAATTTGATACTGAGGCTACAGTTGAAACAGCTTGCTTACAATTTGATACACAGGTTAGAGCCCTCTCCACCCCGAAATAAAATCCTGACTGCACCACCGATTTACAAACACGCATCAAAACATGCTCAAATATTATATACAGAAACAAAAAACGAATGCAAGATTTCAGCTATATAAGCATAAATAACATACTACGATCAAGTATAGAGGCGGATCCAAAGATCAATTTCTCGGAAGGGTATAAAATTAAAAGAAGCAGGCTTGTTTAAGTCTTAAAAACAAAATGTATAGTAAAGCAAAATGTTAACCCTAACCAAAGCAATGTCTGTCGGAAGAGCTGAGTCCTAAGGATCCGACACTGAATCAATGTATCTTATATGTTGTGAATTATCAAATTTTAAATAACATTTACAATAATTGAAAAGTTATAAGGTTTTACTTACTTGTGTTAGCTAAAAGTATTCCATTACTTGTATGCAGTTGGTACTTCGCAACTGCAGTCCAATTCCAATATGGCGTCGTTTGGGTATGGAAGCAACGCACTCACTCCTGCTGAAGTGAACGCATCATGGGAAATGTGGTGACTCTCTCGCTAGAGTGAGCAGATAGCGCCTTCACCCTTACTCTAAGAGTGACATTGTCTCACTCTTGCAGTTAGGGTGACAGAATCCTATCGATGAAGAGTCATAATGCAGTTTTCTCACTCTTATCTCACTCTATCTGGGATCATTTGCCGGTGACTTTTTGTAAGAGTGACAATGTCACTCTAAATTTTTAAGAGAGTAGAACGCAAACACGTTCAGCCACTGGTCGGTCACACGTAGTTCAAGCAAATTTCACTTCTTATTTCACACTACATGATCTTCATCAGTGTGAAGAGCAATATGCATGGGAAAGACAGTGACGACATGAAAGTTTGACTTGCACTCCAACACTGTTTTGAGTTGCAGTACGTTTTTAAACAGGTCCCAGGTAGCACATACGAGTTGTCAGAACGTGATTACCACGTCTTACATTGTGCAAAACGCGTTCTGGTTAGAAATTTGTGCTTAGGCTAATTGAGCTTCACGTTTTACTGTAGTACTCTGAAGTATCTACTATAAGATTTTCTTATTGGGACTGCTTAACGTACAGACAACATATTTTACAATCCGTTCAATAATCCACGTACGCTACCACATACTAAAGAGGTTCAATGTAGTAGGAAAAGACGATAAAAATACCCGCTAGAGGGCCACTACCGAAACTAATCCCGTGGCTTAAACCAGCGAGAGGAAGTTCAACGACACCTCAACCAAATCAGTGCTGTTTGCCGCCAAAGACTTGTGCTTGGATGTTTTGCTGTTCTGTACCTTAATAAAGTAAGTGCAAGCTACACAAACAATGTTGTACTATATTTATAATTCAAAATATGATTTAAAATTCGAAAATTTTAATAAGCAACACGAATCCTATTAATTAGCCGTCGATTCAAATAAACAACGAAACTGATTCAAAAAAAGCTGTAGAATATCGGTTATTTACTTAATTTTATAGTCGTCCTGCATAATTAGCCAGCCATACATCGTTTCAAGTACGTACGGAGAACACTGAACTGGGCCCAGATTTTGACCAGCATTGTACGTATTTTGCCCGGACATTCTGACGTAAGCGACACTGTACATCTGTACGGGATGGTAACGTGCTATCTGAACGTGGAAATTACGGGCTTTGAACAAGTTTGTGCTACCTGGGGTATCAGTATGCGTTTTACTAATTAAGAGCTAAATACTATTAGATCCAGTGAACAACCGTTTTCGATTTTGCAATATACGTACAAGTACAAGAAAATGCAAAAATGAGAAAGAATACAAGATAGTTTAATAATATAAACCACATGAAAAATTTTCCTTTTAGTCAAAATGTTGCTATATAATATACAGGTTGTCCATAATTAAACTTGAAATTTGCGATCATTTTGTAGGAAAAACTATTCATCGGAATAGTATGAAAATGGGGTAGTGGCCGTATGAAATGGTGGGAATTTTATCGAGGAAAAAATATAAACTAGTTTCAAAAACTTTCACTAGATGGCGATGTTCAATGTAAACTATTGGCATATGCAAATGTCTTAACCACAGTAATCCTGTGCATGCGCTGCAATCTGCGGGATATAAAGATGCGAGAGGCGAACAGCAGTGATACTCGTTTCAATGTCAAGTAAGATGACGTTGACTCTCCAGGAGCGGGCTTTACTAACACCGCCTAGACATAGAAGGCCTGAGAACAGGAACTTTTACGGCATCTATTGGTCTCCTAAGATGACGTCATCACAGTTTTAATTTCACAAAGTAAAACTATTTAAAATTTCTGGTGGATGATACAAATTTTACAAGATATCTTGAGATAAAAATTAAAATTCCTTTCTGATAGAAAAATAAATTATTGTGATCTATTTCTATATCATATTATATAATTAGTGATACTTAAATTTTCCTATTTGTCCTAAATAAAACTTTCTATTGATTTTTAAAATGTTTTATACTGGAGTAAATTCACCACAAACTTTAATAGTTTTACATTGTGAAATTAAATGTGTGATGACTTCAATTTAGTTGACCTAGGATTGACGTAAAAGTTTCTGTCCTCGGGCTTTGTATATCTAGGAGGTGTTAGCTTTACTGGTGAAATTGCTTTACAAAAATGGAGACTCTTCTACCGAAGCTTTGCGGAAATTTCGGTCTTTGAAGTGGTTACGAAAAGGTTCACTCACTAGTCAAGGACTGATAAGCAGGACGAAATTTGAAGCAAAGTGAACATTGGAGATTCAGAAAGGAAGGGGACGAAGGTGAGTTGCTGTACAAGTAGGGAATGCGACGCCAGTGGAGGAAGACATGATATCGCAAACCATCGGCTCACTAGTGTTCGGCGTAATACAGCATCGGTTGACCAACCTCTTTCTACGGTTCATAAGATTATACTTCGCTATTCTTCGACCACAAAGAAAAGTATTACATACGTATTCATCCATTTTGATTAAATGTGGCCAACATTATAGGTAAACAAAAAATCACAATTATTAAGTATACATTTTGAGCATAAAGTATCAAAGTAAGCATACTTGCATCAGCTATTTTTAAAAATTGTAATAATTATAGCTAGACATTCTAAGTAAGATTGAAATTCTTTCCTTGGAAAAATAATGATAGCATACTTGAATAATTTATTCATAATTCTGAATTATGCGTCAGTATGAATTAGACATTAAAACTCAATGGCAATTCAAACCTCATTTTTAAGCTTTCTAAATATTTACAAGAAACAACAATTATCAGAATTATGAAACCGAATATCTAAGTTGACATCAGTGATCAGTTGGGGAGATAATTAAAAAAATAATCTAAAAAAATCTTCTCTAACAAGATGATTAAATTTGATTGGTTTTTATTTACAAGCAACGGCCAGCCTGCTCAAATTAATAAATGAATGGTTTCTCTAAAAAATATCATTCTGTAATTGTTTTATACAAATTTATGCATGGAGGTTTTTCCCATAAAATTATTATCTAGATAGACATTTAACAATATATATACAGTGGAACCCACTTATACAACCGACAATGCACATACATACGTGTGAGTGCGTGTGTGCTATGAGATCTTTTCCCAGATTTGATCAAACATTTTAAGAGGAAAACGTCTTAAACGGAAAAGCACTAAGCATAAATTATAAAAAATGCAAACATTTTTCTTTTATAAAGAATAACTGAAGTATCATATTACAGTTTTATCCTTTCTTAAAATGAAATTTCAAAAGTACGAACAGGAGTTTCGTATAATAGCCATCCCTGAACACGCGAGTCATATAATAACCATCCCTGACTTCGCGTCCATATGAACTAATGATACAAATTGGTTACAAATATTAAAATAAAGATGATTTTTAAATGCAGATCGCTCAGATATATGTATGTAATTTTAAAATTCAATTTAGGAAATCTTAAAAAATCTTTGCATTGCGAAAAATCAACAGTCGTCAAAAATGGGTTAAAATATTTGTGATAGTAAAAGGGGCTACAAAGTTAGTGCCCCTGGGCCCCATCTGAATATGGTCAGGATTTGCACTTACCGTACCACCGTTCTTCTGATTATTTATCATTTTTCTATCTTCTACTCTTCTCTGTTTTCTTTCTTTTTTTCCAGTTCCTTTCTTCATCCTCTCCTTTCTGTGTTTCGTATACCCTCGTGCTGTCCTAATTTTAAATGCTACGTGTTTGTGTGTATTGTAGAGTGCTGGTAGTATACCAGGAACGATAACAAAGGAGACACAAAATAAACGGTAGAGGCTTCAGGCAAAGTGTACCCTCCCTTCTCAGGATGGCATACCTTCTCAAACAATCCTCTGCAATTCTCACTGAAAAGTAATTCGTATTGTAAATTTATGCGAGACGGGAAATTCTCGCGCGAGAAAAGACTTTGTTTCGTCTCGCAAAATATTTCCTTTCTCCTCTCGCAAAAAAATGCCTCTCTCGCCTTGCGTCTCATCTCGCAGTGCGAGACGAGACAATGCGAGATTTCCCGCGTTTCGCGTCCATCCCGAAGTATGCTAGAAACAGAATGTATAAATATGTAATTTAACAAGGCCTACCATATCAAAAATTTTCATTTTAATTAAAATTTTATAGTGTGAATAAAGAAGTAATTTGTTTATATATATATACATAGCTACCAGCCTTCCCGATTTCTTCGGGAGATTTTTCACCACTAATTTTTACTTAGCGATTCATAATTAGAATAACGCCAAAAATTTAATGTAAAATAAAACTGTTTAAAAATTGTGGTGAAAAATCCCCCAAAGAAATTGGAAAGGTTGGCAGCTGTGATATATGTCAGTTATGAAATTACTTTAAAAATTCATCCTTTTAGGCGAAATGTGTTTCACAATTTCTTTTTTCTTTTCTTTGTACTTCCTTGAACGAAGTACAAGGAAGTAATGCGATCCCGAAAAATTTTGGGGGCAATTTCGACGAAAAAACCAAATTTGACTCCTCTAAATTTACTTTGAAGAATTTTTTCGATGCATCTCATCGTAAACTAGCATGCACGATCATATAAACGCGTCTGTAACTCATTTTGACCAGTTTTTGCATGCCGTCTGTACGTACGTGTGTATTTATTTGTGTATGTAACTCGCATATCTCAAAAACTACTGGTCGTAGTATGTTGAAACTGTATAATTAGGATTGTTGTAAGAATTAGTTGTGCACCTCCCCTTTTGGTCACAATCGCCTGGATATCTACAGGACCGCCCAAAAGATTCGAAATACATTACGCTCTACGGGCCGAAATTCATTAAACACGCATATCTCAAAAACTATTGGTCATACAATGTTGAAACTTTATATTTAGGATTGTTGTAACATCTAGTTGGGCACCTCCACTTTCGGTCCCATTCGACTGGATAGTTTATCTACAGGACCATCTAAAAGATTCTAAATAAATTACGCTATATGGGCCGAAATTCATTAACGCGCATTTGAAAGATATTAGACTATTTCAAACGACTCACAAGTTATATATGCTGTTAAAGGTTACAAAATGAATATCTCCATCGAAAATAGTGTCTTTATGATTTATAGTTCTGCTACAGGAATATAGCAATTTTAGGGACCTTCATCCATTTCAAGCACAATACCGTCCTACCTTATAGTTAGGTAATGGTCCAACTACGGTCACGTGCCACCTTCAAAAATTACGCCAAATGTCGCAAAGCTTGGTGACTTTTGGTATGCGTGTGTATGTATTTTACTCTCAAATCTTAAAAACTATTAGTCGTAGAATGGGTAAATTTCATATAAGGTTATTGTAACATCTAGTTGTGCATATCGATTTTTGGTTCTAATTTACTGGAATGTTTATTTACAGGACCATCTAAAAGAATTTCAATACATTAATGTCTATGGAAATCTTCAATCTGCAGTCAGTTATTGTTTGGTCCATTCACAAAATTTCGCCATTTGTCATCGACCATGGCAAGTTTTGCCGAAATTTCGCCAAATGTGGCGATAGTCAGCCATTTGAACCATGACCAAAATATCGCCATTTGTCATCGTCCTTGGCGAGTTTTGCCGAAATGTCGCCAATTTGGCGCAGTGTTGAAATATACTGTAACATCTAACTGTGCATCTCCTTTTTGATTGCAATCGACAGGGTAATTTATTTACAGGGTCAGCCAAATGACTTTAAATACATTAAGGTGTATTGATTAAGGTGTACATTCAATTCATTGAAAGTCTGTGGTCAATGACTACTTTGGCTATCCCCAAAATCTCGCAAACTATCTCAAGCTTGTCGGCTTTTGATGAAATATCGCCAAATTAGGTGTGATTTTATAATCCTGCAAGGAAGTCATGTGTTGTACACATCATATTTTTGCCGTTGTTGTAAAGCGATAGAGCATTTCATTTATGGACTAGCTGACCCGGCAAACGTTGTTTTGCCATATAAATTATTCCTAGGATTATTTTAGTAGAAAGAAATGACTAACTTATTGTAAGTGTATGAGGATGTGGAATATGAGTGGAGGAGGCATGGAGCGCTGTGAACGATGCTGGAATATAAAAATAACACAATACCAAACATTTATATTTTTAATTCATTGGAATTTATTCTTTAAATTTATATATATCACTAATTACAATAATTTTACTAAAAATAATACCAATCCCTTAACGTAATAGAGTGAACAATATTTTATGATGGGTACTGTTATCCCATCTTTAGCTAACGCAAACAAACTGGATGGTTTGCTCACTCGAGAGCATGCCACGTATAATTGTCCGTGTGAAAAACATGGTGTGCTCAAATCTAAGCCACAAACAGACATAGTTTGGCCTTGACACTTATTGATAGTCATTTCATAAGAAATTTTGTCCGAAAAAATAAAATAAAAAAGTAGGAAAATCTGAAACACTTTCAGATTTTAAATACGCACTATAGTGCTATATATTAAAATCGTATCATCATTTGTGGGTCGTCCCTATTTTTCTTCCGTATTCCATTAAGTTGGAAAGTGTTATCATTATTCATGACTGTGCTGTATTTTTCTTTCTTGTTTCGTAAAACCCATCTTTGGAATCGAAATCTATCTTAAAATCGCCTACTAAAACTATTTTACAATCTTCGCCAAGTATATTACAACTATACTTCATCGTTTTATATATTGTTTCGACTGTGCATCATACTCCATTAGTGTACTGTGTTTGTCTTTCTTGAGTTGATTCCTAATTTAACGCCTTGACTCTCGCCAAGGTGGCGATCATTAAACATATGCAGTTACCATGACGATTTTTTGCATTTATGTCGCAATCGTAATTTAGAATTAAGATTTGGAACTGCATGTAAGTACAGCATGCCGTTACTTTTTATTTATTTTGGATTGCCAGTTAATGTAGTTTTAATAATTAACTGTCTTCAAATTCCTTAACTGGTGCGTTTATCGCTAATTTGTTTACTTCAGTTTTCTTCTAGTTCTTTCGGGAGCATTGAAGCGGTACTTACGTATTATCCCGGCGGTCACTTCCGCCAAACTACTTTTTCGTCAAATTTGCTTGCAAACTGTTGCCAATCGTATTCCAAACCATCAACAATTTCATGCGCCCGGTATTTATCTAGGTGAAAAATTGTTTGTTTTGGCGGACTGCCGGGATAATACGTAAGTACCGGTGAAACTTGTGCATAACTCCCAGAGAATCATGACTGTAAAGCTCGCCAAAGTACGGGGATATTTTAGGTTGGCGAAAGTGGGGGCGTTAAAATAGGAATCAACTCTTTCTTGTACCATAAAACACATCTTTGGAATCGAAATCTATCTTAAAATTGCCTACTGAAACTGTTTTACAATCTTTGCCAGGCATATTCCAACTATACCGCAAAGACATTTTAAATACTGTTTGGAATGGGCATCATAATCCATGAGTGTACCGTGTTTACCTTTCTTGTTCCACAAAGCACTTCTTCGGAATAGAAATCTATATTAAAATCGCCTAAGCTGTTTTACAATGTACGCAAGGCGTTTCCTAACTATACTCGAACTATATTTATAATAAATTGTCACGTTTTGGCACCACATTTAGCGATCAATTATCAAAAATTGTAAACCTTGTGGGACTTTTAACATTTTATTAACGCCCCCCCCCTCTCCACATTATCTGGCAAACACATTTGGAAAGTGACTCGACGGGCTAATGTCTACACAAAAATCCTGATTGAAATTAATAGCACTCTGGTGCTAAAAATTTTGGGGTGGACCGCCCTTATAACTTAGGGGTATGAGACATAGTTAAAAACCTATTCTCAGACTTAACGAATATACAAATAAAATTTCATTAAAATTGGCCTAGCCATTTCGAAGGAGTATGGTAATTAACACTGTGACAGGAGAATTTTATATATTAGATTAGATAATTTCAACCAGAAAAAGTTACAACCTTTTTGTAACTTGATTAATAGCGTAGTGCCATTGTTTACTGAATTATGAATATGTCTTTTAAAGTTCATGTAAACGGAAGCATCTCTCACTTGAGGGATACTAACGTCAATATATTTAGAGCTTACTTTCGTTCAGCTGAGAAGTAACGTAGGAGATAAAGCTTTTATGCAACGGCGCTCCATGAAAACCAAAACTTCAATCAGTCAGTCTATATAGGACTGCACAATTAACGGAGTCCTAGTATTATGAAATTAAAGTGAGGAGTAAAATCTTAATTGCTGTTTTTCCTGTGTTTGAGCACTGCTTGCTGGTTAGTTTAAATCTAAGTATTGTCATCGTCATTACACAATCGCTTTCGATACATACGGTATGTATTGCGGAATGCCAGAAACGATATAAACTCATTATTTAAAAATGTGCACTATATAAAATTTCTTTTCATTTAAATTGAAATACTATTATTGTGTGGGTTATGTGATAAACACGTATGTTTAAAATTACCATACTATTATTTTATTTTTGTTTATTTTTATCAAATGTAAAATTAATTAAACAAATATAATTTTTTTCTCACAAGACTTGTTCGGTACAATTTCTTTTTTTAACAGAGACATTTGTTTGATTCTAATTACATATAAAACCATTGATTTTTAAATTTTTTACTTAAAATGTAATTTGACACATGTAGGGTAACTGAGCAAAATTTTGAAACGATGTGACCAGCATAAAATGTAGTAAGAGGCTTCAGAGTCCAGGGGATTCAATCCCCTCTTTCCAAAAGACATTGGTTACGGTTAATATTTTGCTTCATTGTACACTTTGTTTAAGTCAAATGAACTTTTTTTGATAAATTAGCCCACCCTTTCTCCAAAAGATTGCTTTAGGTCTATAGTTTGCTGTATTTTTCATTACGCTTACGGCAGATTACTATTATTTTTTTTTCCTGTTCAGTTAATCCCTCTGACTCCCCTAACTGAGTCATTCTAAGTTTTAGACTTTTTACAAATTCATGTTGTAAAGCTCCAAGAAAAATTTATTTAAGAACTTGATTTTTTGAGTGTGAGTGAGTTTTAATTATGATTAGCTTAACATAATTAGCGATGTATCTAGTTATTATCTTAAAAAAGTAAAATTCTGTGTATATAGAAATAACGGCAATCGAATTTTTATGTGTGTGCATAAAGCTAAACTTTAAAACACCCCCCCCCCCGCACACACACACACACAAATTCATTAATAGCTAAATCTGTCCCCAAAGTCGTAACGCATACTCATCTGTCATGCTAAGAGTACACATTATTATTTTTTCCTACTCTGTTAACTTTTTAAATAGTTAGTCATAAATGAACAATGGTGATTGAAAAGATGGTAAGCACATTTTATTGTATTTAATTTTGCGTGTCAAAATTTAAATTTCAACTTGATCAACTTAAAGCTGAAATCTTGAAGATGAATATTTCATTGTTAAATATTTATAGATCGATGAAACTGAATTTAGTAATACTGATATAGCAATCAAATTATATTTCATAAAAGGATTTATGGTACCAGCGATTGACAATGGAGAATCACGACATGGATTCCGATTATTCGGAAAAGCTCTGCTAGCGCCACCTATCGCCTTTAAAAGAAAATACAAGTCCTACCAGTTGTTCTCTTTTCAGGGTACTTTTGTAAAATTATTAGCTCCAAGCAGTGGTGGCGCTAGACTTTCCCCGACGGGGGGTCACCACTCCCCGACGAGGGGGCACAAATATACATGTACATATGCTAAGAGGCGTATCCAAGAGGGGGCTTTGACCACCCTCTTGATGACATTTTTGTTACCAAGTATGGAAATTTGCAACTATTTGCACCACTTGAAAATATTTTACTTTAGAAAGTGATTTGTTCACAATAAATCATTTTCTAAACTAAAATATCCAGGATCCAGATAAGTTTAGAGGAGATGAAGGACAATATAAT
>JAWZYV010003505.1:0-12457 GCA_038373885.1 Cheiracanthium punctorium | reverse complement strand
AAAATTGCAGTTGCTAATTATAAAAAAAATCTTTAACCGTAACATTTATTCTATAGGGTTTTTTTTTCATTAAAAATTTACCCAAATTATCATTAAATTCTTTAATGGCAGATTCTTTAATAAATCAGTAAAAATTTGTGTTTTCCTCCGAAAAATCAGCTTCCGTTCTACATTTTATATTCTGTATTCATTAGGATTTCCTCTAAGGAATAACTTATTTAATTTATAAGCTTTGAAACTGAAATAAATCAATAAAGTTCAATTTTCGTTTTCTCTGATTAACCATCTTTGCTTAAATTCATAATTAGAGAAACAAAGAGATCGAAAGCCAGTTCTCCTTTATCATGTTATTTCAATAATTAATTGAGTTTTTGATAGTATTTGCTTAACTTTCTTCGTCTTTATGATTCAGTTGTCTTAAACTTTTACTTTTGATAATGTAATCTGTGTTAACGAAATCACAGTTACGCTGTCTATATTTATGTAATTTTCCAAAAATATTTAAATAAAAGACTACGTTTGGGATGCGTTTTTTGGAAAGAGGAAGAAATGAAATTAATATTGATAATTTTAAACGTACTTCAGCATTTAAAATACCTTTAATCAGAAACTATCCAAAGTTATTTGCTCGCACTTTTCGTGAAATTCGAGAAATCAAGATTTATTATTACAAATAGTTAACTCAGCAAAATTATTACAATTTTTTCTAAAATTTGTTGATTGCATACTCATTTCAAGCAAGCCTTTTGAGAATGCGATGAAATTAGAGTATAAGAGATTTATAAAATTATTCTAGAGATTTCTAACATTTATAAATTTTTATTTTCAAATAAAAAAGTAACTGAACTAAATATATATATATATAGAAGTAAATTATTATTCTCCTGTCTTGTCGCCCACCTGCGTTTATTGTGACAAACTCAGTCGAATACATTCGAATGCTCAGTCGCAATGCTCAGAATGCAATTCAGTCGAATGCTCAGTCAAAATCTGATTTCAAAATAAAAAGAAATTGAACTAACTATTTGTTTGCAAACATCACACAACAAAACGCCTTCTTCCGGCTGTTTAAATGACATTTTCTGACATCATCATTTTAAACGCAAACAGCAGGAAGTCGTGCTTTGATCATCATATTGCCCAAAAAGAATGGTAGTACTATTAATCGAAGTACATTTTAGGACTCACAAAGTTTGTAATTTTTGCGGCGTTGAATGTGTTTTTAAAGCAACAAAAGTTAAGGAAGTTGTGAGTTTGTAATATGAATATCATTGCTAAATATCTAGACACCATTATTAGATGTTCGAAATGCAAAGTGATTTGCTTTAACAGGTTGCTAACAAAATTTTAAGCTTCATTTTTCATTATTTTTGTATTAAATTAAATACATAATACCAAAATTGAAACAAATACTGTTATGTAGCCGTAAGTTTTATCCTTTCAAGCTGTGTCTATCAAATGAATTGATTAACATATTAAACCTGATTTCAAAATTTGAAATATAACGAAGAATACACCTTCATTTGGGAAAAGCCTGCATTGCATAGATTTTTAGTTACCAAATATTTGTATAAAAATACAGACATTATTAAGCAATCCACATGACTCTACGTTGCTTTCGGCCCCACCATGGCCGAGTGCATAAGACACTGAACATGGCAATTGGCTGACGTGTGGAGGTCGCGGTTTCGGGCCTATCGTCCAGCTGCCGATCTAAAGGTTTGAAGTTTTGGGCGGTTTTCTCCAGATGTAACGTGAATACACATTAGAACTCCTTAAAAAATCCTTCGCTCGAGACACTCCCACTCGTAGGCAGATACCCCTCATGTACGCTTGCAAAAACTCAAACAAACTAAACTGCTTTTATCTGCAGCAGTCAAAGCTCAAGATATGAAATAAACGTATTCATTTTTTTTTAAGAGACAGTACTGTACTAAGATATCTTGAAACAAATTTAATCTGTTAAAATAACTTTTTGAAATTTGTATAATTCGTCATTAGCGAGATTTAATTTGCATTCTTTCTATTTTTCTGCTACCAAACAGCTCAAAAAGTATGTTGAAACGAAAGTCGCAAACATACGTCTTTAAGAAAAAAAAATCAATATCCGTTAGCGTTTTTTTTTTAAATTTTTTTTGAAAGGGGTGTATAAAGGCGTGGAGTGGGAATGCACATCTTTAAATGAATCAATTTAAATGGCTCGGGGCACATTACACTTTCAGTAATAGGCTTAAGAAGATAATGCTGAAGGGGGTTTTTCAATTTTACGTGAGTGAGAATTCTATCCTAATCCTTGTGATAAATTAATTGAATGTGTCTAGAAACACAGTTCGCATCTCACATACTCGTTGCTCGTTTGTATTTTAGTTATTTGACCTCGGTATTTGATGTGATGTGCATGACACTTGATTTTTATTCTCTGAAAAATGTAGCAGTAATTGAATTCTTTTTGATTTCTAATGCGTGGGGATTTGATATGAAATCAGATATATAGGTATGCTTACTTACATAACAGTTATGGAAAACATCAAATAGTGTCATATAGTTATTTCATGGTATAATTTTATAAAATGAATCGAAAAATGAACGATTAATAAATTTCTCTAGAAATAAATATTCAAAGCAAATCTTTGTAGCTGATCCGAAGGTTATTTTCAAACTCCTGATCTTAGAAAAATTAAACGAATGAGCTAAAACTATTCATACACTTGAGATCCTACAAAGATTTGGTTGCATTTTATTCCTTATCTAGACATTTTCACACAGTGAGCTTCTACTTACCCTTCGCCTGGAGAAAGGTAAGTAGATCTACACGAATTATCTACACGAATAATTTGGGTAGGGTGGTCTACGACTGTGCACTTAGCGTATTAGATGCTGTAGAATAAAAACAGATACTATTACAGAAATGAACTCTTAATATTTTTATTCCTTAATAATCAAGCTATATTATTTTAAAGAATCTTTGTTGTGTCATGAGATCAATTGCTCTTGAGCTATTAAAATACGATTGAAAATGGAAAATACACACTCTTAAACTACCAGTCCAGTTAGATTGCTCAACGAGATAGGTAAAACCGATCTGTTATTATAATAAAAGCTATTTTTCACATAAATCACAAGAAGTCTTCAGCACATGTGTGTGCTTTGAATTGCTCATGCCAGCACAGATTGCAAAACAGCCGTAAACCTGAAGGGTTGTCTACCAGCTGTGGGCAATAACAATAAAAGTTTGCAAAAACGCATAAAATTCAATCTTTAGTGATTGGTTCTATATAGATTTCTTCACAACCCGGACATATAAAACTTAGAACCAATCCTTGGTTTTGATTTTCTAACATTCTTATTGTATTTTATTTAGGTTTTAGAATATTTGCTTAAAGGTAATACTATTATTTTTTGAGAATTTTAAGACATCTTTTTGTATATATTTACTACTCAGCATGTGAAGAGTGATATATTGGAGGGTATACAACGAAATCTACCCACCATTATTCTTTATTATTCCTGTGATGTGAAATACTTTTGTGAGCGTCATTTTTTGTAATTCATTTGATCGCTAGCACGTGTTGACCACTTAATGTGAATAAAGTACATCCATAGAAATTTCTTGATTGTATTATAGCTGTATTGGAGCTCTAGTTGTGAAAATGAATGGAAAAAGGCTTCTTACTTCAGAAACTAAGCAAAAAGTTTTATGTGATGTTAGTGATGGAACTTTAAAAAATCAGTTGCAGCAAAGTATCGAATACCTGCTAGTACTCTTTCGACAGTTATTAAGAATCGAGAACAAATCGAAACGGCTTGTGCAGTCAGCCAGTTCGAGCCTGCAAGAAAACGGATGAGAACTGCTAAGAATGAAGAAAAGTTGCTTTATTAAGAAGGATAAGAGAAGCTAGGAACAAGAATATCATTTTAACTGGTGCTGTTTTGCAAGAAAAAGCAAAGTGTTTTACAGAAGCTCTTGGTGTCAGTGATTTTGCATGCTCAAAATCACTGACACCAAACTGATGGCTCTTAAGGTTTAATAAACGGTTTGGTATCGTCTGCAAAAGGATATGGGGTGAAGTGTCTGCAGTTCATCAGGATAGTGTTGATTTGTTTTTCTCAGAAGTATGGCCGGCTATTAAAAGATATTATACACCCCGCGACATTTTCAATGCAGATGAAACTGCACTTTTTTCAAAGTACATCCTTCATCTACGTTAACTCTTACTGCATAAAAGTGTTCCGATGGAAAATGTAATAAAGAAAGAGTCACAGTATTGGTAGCCTGCAATATGGATGGTAGTGAAAAATTATCTATCTATGTTATCGGAAAATTTGCAAATCCTTGTTGCTTTAAGCGTGTTAAGGCACTACCTGTTCGGTACACATTCACTAAAAATGCCTTGATAAATTAGAAAATATTTGCAAAATGGCTGTTAGAATTAGACTCAAGATTTACCAATCAAAAGGTAAAGGTAAGTATCATGCTAGACAATTGTACAGCCCACATAAATGTGAAAGGGCTAAAGTCAATAAAATGCGTTTTCCTCCCTCCAAATTCTACAGCAAAGCTCCAGCCTTGCGACCAACTTATTATTCAGTGTTTAAAATCTCACTACAGGAAAGTAGAAATAAAAAAAAATTATCAAGTGCTTTGACAGACACCATTTTCTATCGATCTCTTAGAAGCTTTGTGCCTCCTAAGTGCATGGAACTCTGTTACTCCAACTGTTATAAAAAAACTGTTTCAGGCATGAAATGGACACTGTGGTAGAAAAAACTGAGAAAAGAGGAATAACTCCTCCCCTTTTTCTTTTGAGGATTACGTTCGAATTGATGAAAATGCTATGACTTCACAACCCATGACAGATGAAGATATTCTGGCCGATTTAACTGAAAAGGGAGGAATAAAATGGAGGCTGATGTAGTGGTCGAAATCCCTACCGTGCCGTTCAGTGAAGTGACAAGAGCTTTAAAACAATTCAGTGGTTTCTGTTTCAACAAGAAAATGCCAACTGTGCTTTAAACAGTTAGGTAAAAGTGGATTCCTTCATAAACAACTGCAAAAAATTTAAACAGAAGTCAATTAAAGATTTTTTTAAAGTCTAACTTAAAGAGGTAAATTTATTTTTACATTTTATTTCCCCATATTCATTTATTTTTCTGTATGTATATTAGTGTTCATATGGGCTTGTGTGTTTGTATGATGATGTTAGACATGTACCTTTCTGCTTAAAAATGCTGATTAACTTAATTACCACAAAATTTTTCCTCTACAGATATCATTTAAATGCTTCGATATGTAAATGTTTTAATGATTTATCTTTAAAATTATCTTAAACTGTTTTTTGATGTTTTATCGGTTAGTACGAAAAGAGTTTTGCTGCCCTTCGACTTCGTCTTAACGAGGCTCGACTTATATATAGTTTTTACAAGTTTTTGTTTTATACGATATTGCGCAGAACTTATTTACCATGCAAAAAGTAAATCAGATTTATTTTCTATACATTTAAACATAAATCTATCCTTTGGCGTAGACTGCATTAAGAATGATGTTTTCCAGATTAACGTATTGCCAATCTGCAATTTTGAGAGAAACTGCTTGACATAGATAATTTTCTACTAAAATATTTTAGTAGGGAGATAGGTCTTTAACAGAAATTCTTTTCAAAATCTCAAATAAGCGTTTCTTTTGCGTAGCTGCTATATTTGATTTTTTTTAAAAAGCGGAATACACAGTTTATTGAATATCAAAGACCGTTTGAACTTTGAGATGTCTTTAAAAAAGTTGAATGAGTTTTATTTACTTACAAAACTGTTGAATAGCAAAAAATACGCATGTTAAATTAATCTATAAACGTATATATATATACAGGGTGATTCGCTACCAGACTGATAAACTTGCAGGGGTTGTTGGAGTACAGAGACGGTTCAGATTCACATAGCAATGAGGGGGTCGGAAACATCGTCTTCATGTACCTGTTAATAATGGCTTTAGAAGAAGTGTTCAAGTGATAGTAAACTTTCCGACTATGATTTTTCAAAAACTAATCCCTCTTTCACCGATTGCACTTGACAAAAATTGTTATTTCAGAATTGTTTCTTCCATTACATTTATGAAATTCTCTGAGGAAAGCCCATTGTTTATGAAACTTGTTTAAGAAATTAGACGCACATTTCAACACTTCTTCCAAAGTTATTATTAACAGGTACATGAAGACAACGTTTCCAACCCCGCATTGCTATGTGATCCTGATTCGTCTGCAGTCGTCTCTGTACCCCCTACACCCCCTGGAAATTTGTCAGTCTGGTAGCGAATCCCCCTGTATATGTACACACACACACACACACACACACACACACACACACACACACATATATATAAATAATCCAAGATCATAAATGTAGCAACTACAATTCAAGATTTATTATCGCACGCTACTTTTGAAAAGTTTAAAAGGTTTTTAGGTATTAATAAAGTTTAATGATTATGAAAAAATATTGTAAAGTATCATTCATGAGTGTAATACGACGTTAAAAAAATTTATACCTCAATAAGAAGGAATTTTCCAGGTCTGATTTAAAACCAATTAATGCATTTCTATGACTAAACGATTACACACAATTCATCATAATCTATATTTCGAGTACTTATTATTGTCCATTGCTTAAATTATGCAAAAACAATCTGACATTTTTCTCAGTTTTGATGGATTGAACTTTCGTTTGCAGTCATCAATTATTCAATGCGTTTTCTTCGAACAATTCCAGCTTCATTATTCATTTCTTTTGCCATCTACAGTACATTTTGCGTACCACGATTGAATTACTTCTTAACCACACACATAATAACTCTTAAAAACACATGTGGTTAACTTTAAAAGTTAACAGTTTCCTTTAATTTGTAGTTCTCAGAATATCGGTGGGAGTGATTTTTAATGTCATTTTCGCTAACACGCTCACTCTTTCTAAGTCTGGGGATATTGTGGCAAATTTATCTAAATGTCGTGACTATTCCACAGATTTTCAGTTTTTATATCGATGTAAAACAGCAAGTCAGTATAAAAATACAATTTTGCAGTCATATTACAAGAATGAATCGTACGTAGACCTACTACCTGTAAAAAGAATTGCAAAGCAGTTTGATTTTTTGCTAAGTTCTACAGTAGCTGAAGAGCATTTTATTTGAGATTTTGTGGACATAATATTATGTCAGTGTTGTTAAAATATGATTTTATAAATATCGTATGAACTGGAAAAATAATTGTAAAATAGTTTGATGTTTTGCTAAGTTATTTTTTACCCTTTCGTCACTACCATTGGCGGAGGCCACGAAACGTTCACTGAGTACTACCGCCACTCCATTAAAATCTGCATTCATGGAAAGTTGTGTGGGTGTGATTACCATAGCTGCCAACCGTTCCGGAATATAACTAACCCCTTTTTGTAAACAGTAATTTTTATGTTAGAATATAATTTTCGATTTTTCGATGGATGCCGCAGAACTCGTTTTCGCGGCTTACGCTTACATACAGTTCAATGTCTTTTGCGAAAAACTTCCCCGTACCACGAATATAAAACAGCGGTCAGTTCCTCCGTATCGATAGGATTAAATTATATTATATATATTTAAAAAAATTACTTTATTACTTTAAGGTAAAAAAGTATCAAATGAAAATACGAATTGCATAAAAATCACTGAAAGTAAGTAATTGAATTCAACACAGTAGTAATTGAATTTTACAAAACTAAAATATAATAAAATAATTATAATAAAAAATAATTAGAAAAATACGCTAGATTTTTTTATTTAACCTTTTTACAACTAACACTAATTCTTTAAAATTAAAAACAAAAAGAAGAAAACTCCTTTAAATGTTTTCGTACAGACAAAAACATCTTATCACACATTCGGAACACAAAATATTCTGTTGTGTTCCGAATAAATATCTATAAAGAAATGAAAAAATAAATGAATTTAAAAAGAAAACTATTAATTTTAGATTATAAATTCTAATATCAAATTTCTACATATAAAACTATCAATCATAAGAAATTACCATCAAAATTAGAATGCTACCCTCTTTCTGGTTTTCTTCCAAATTTTATTTGCAATTACAATGCGTATATTTTTGCCATTAGTATATATTTAAATACCTTACACTATTTGGCTATCAAAATCAGTATTGAATATTACCCACTTTCTGGCTTTCTTTCAAAATTTTCTTTACAATTACTAGAGGTGTACTTTTGTCGTCTTTGTATAAATCTCTTCAAAATTATTACTGTATTTTTAATTATGCTGTATTGTTTATTATTGCATGTTAATTAGTTTATGTTTTGAATTATTATATGTAATATTATTTCTGATATGTACCCATAATGTGTTTGAAAAAGAAAGGAAAATGAAACTTCAACTGTCGTTGATTCCCTAAGCGGGTGCTTACGGATGGAATTTCTTAAAGAATGGTTTGCTTAGGGAGCACTAAACTATGTTGGCAGGCTGCTCCTGAGGTTACTTTCCTGTACTTTCAGTAGTACTTTGGTATCGAACCTGCAACTAGGTGACCAATGTGCTAATACGACCTCAGTTTGAACTACAAGTTCGTCTCTGTATTTCAGTACATACATAATTTAAGATGATGATGTCTGAATCAATTTGGACTAGTTGTCCATTTTGCTTATCTTGTCTCAAATCACTTTAAATGATGTAAGGACTGAAATAAAGAGACGTAATATTGAATCTAATCACGAGTTTTAAGAACTTTTAAGAATTGTAAGAGAATATTTTTCAAACCAAAATTAATTAAAAGGCTACAAAAATAATACCATTTAAAGCAATCATTACGCTCTCAAAAATTTGGTGTGACATTTCACCAAAACATTGTACTAGAAAAGTTGGCTCCATAGGATGGTGAAATCTCGTTCCAACATTTGGTACTTCACGAAAGTATGTTAAAATTTGATCTCCAAATGCTGGAACAAGGTTTCACCATCTTATGAAGCCAACTTTCTAGTACCTTGCTTTGGGGAAATGTTGTCCCAAGTTCTTAAGAGTGCAGAATCGATCTCACCCGTGGATCTGTGGCATCGACAGGGACTAAATCGCAGAATAACCGGCTGATAATTTTTGAAGAGGAATCTTTTCGGAAAATTTTTGGATCTGCAAAAGAAGATGGCTTTTAAAGACAACCACACAATTTCGACTTACATATAAGTTAGGCAAATATCACTGCGGAGGAAGATGCCACTGAATCTTAAAAAGTAAGTCTTTTCAAATTTGCAGGCCACATCTGCCGAATAAACCCATCTCCCCTTAATTTTGAAACATTTAACAATTAACCAACTGAAAGTAATCCCAAGTTATATGGATTGACTGTATGGAGGGGTATTTCATAATTTTAAGTCACCAACAGGCGATCAATCGTCAAAAGGATATCAAAATGGAAAAAGGTTCTTAGAAAAGCCCTGCATCCTTGGGCTGTCTATTTAATAGAAGTAAAAGAAAAAGACTTGTTTACGCAGATTTATGTTACTTTCACATAATAATACATCAAATTATAACCATTGATGTTCCATTTTCACTAGGAATCTGCACTTGTACAGAAGATAGCTGGTTAAAATTTAACCAAACTCTTGTTTTATCCTTCATTTAACTTGATATTCTTGCAGTATCAATTGCAATTCATTTTCATTCGAATACGATTATTGAACTTTTAAGCTTAATCAACTTTTAAATACAACATAGTCTTCAATACTAAAATATTCGAAAAATGTAGTTATTTTTAGACATTTTAAGTTAGGTGGTGCCAATTATGACCTAACAAATATTAAAATTGCAAAACATAACAAATGTATTTTTTCTTCTTTTTAGTCCGTTGCACTTTCTGGATTTGTTATGTAAGCAAAAGTTTGTAATATATATATTTCTCCAATGATACAAACGGATGGAGAATACGTTAGCAATGCCTCAATGTTAAAGTTTCTTTGTTAATCATAACTGTTACTAAAAACAGAATTTAAAGATCCTTTATATTTGAGTTTAAGTAGCAGATGTATTTAATTTAGGCATGTTAATAATTTATTATCTAAATAAATATAGTATAAACGATTTGAAATCATTTTAGATATTTGTCAAATTAAAAGTAATAGTATCAGAAATTAAACTGTCAGTCATTGTCAGATTCTTTCCAGAGCTAATCTTGAACCAGAATTGAAAATCTAGAACTTTGTGTAAATGTTAAACCTTAGAAATACTTTATGCATTACCTTCTACGAAGCTTTCGTCTTTTGCAATCTCGCGTTTTGAAATACAAGTTTAGACCCAATTTCCCTTTGTAGTAAAATTCATTGAATATCGAGTAAATTCAACTTTGCCGTATGCTTTATTCGAGCAAGAATCTCTGTTTATTTCTCAACAGACTAATCAATCTCTGTTTACCCTCGCTACGCTCCGCATATTCCTTTGACATATGACGTAGCACGCGATAAACGAAGTGTTAGGGTTTCCTTGCATTCAAATGCAGAATTGTTTAGATAGCTTGTATATAGGAACTATTTCGGAAATACAACGTGATGCAGAATATATGCGAGAAAAAATACTGCAGTTACTCTAGCACTTTCTCAGAATATGATAAATATTTTCTTGATTGAAAAAATACCTGCAAGAAACAGTTTTTTTTTTTCCTTTAAGAAGATATATCTAGGAAAAATGCTGACAAACATTCAATCTTTACGGGAGATAGAAAAAAAAACATTGTCATATAATAATTCAAGTTCTCTGTATTTAAAAAAAAACTATAAGAGAATGGTACTCTTGAACGTGAATTTATACAATTATTTGTTATTATAAGTAGGATTAAAACGAAGAACTAAGCTCTTTAGACGTAACGACTTTTTGGATAATAATCGAAAAAAATTATGAACTAAATTTAAATTATATTTGAATATATTAAGAACTATATTATATATAAATTAACTACGGAACTATATTTGAAAAATAATTCGTATATAGGAGCACTAATTAATCGTATTTTCATTAGTTAATATAGTTGAAATCGAGTGCACAGAAAGTGTAGTGGCTAACAAACCCTTTTATAAGATCTTGTTGTCCTACTATGGCCGAGTGGATAAGACACTGAGCGTGGTAGATGGCCGAAGCTTGAAGGTCCAGAATTCTCCCCTAGAGCGCGGTTGTCGATCTACAGAGTGTGCAGTTTTGGGTAATTTTCTCCAGATGTGCCGTTAATACGTTTTATAACCCCTTAAAAAGTTCCCAAGTCCTAAAACGCATTTCCCTAGGCATACACTTGTTGAGAAACTTCTACCAGGTTTATGGGGTCTTTGCCAGGTTTGCCCTATCTCTTATCACTCCTCGGGTCTGGGCTTTCCGTCTTAGGCTTGGGTGTTACTTCGTTCGTCTCTTCATAAGCCGTGGCGTTGGCCGATAACGGGGTGCCCTGTAACAAAATGGTCAATTCTTCGGCTGTTAGTGGTGGTTAATGCGGCATTGGTAAGTGACCCCCCCCCACTGAAAAATATAATAAAAGTGAATAAAGAAAGAAAATGTCTAATCGAAAATTAAGGAACCATATGTGACTAAGCATTATAACAATCATTACAAGAGATAAATATTGATCTTGCTAACGTGCTCAATTAACATAATAATAAGTGTGAAATCTCATATTGAGGGTAAACAAATTCAATAATTCCATCCCTAAAAAAAAAAAAAAAAAAAAAAAAGAGAGAGAGAGAGAGAGAGAGAGAAAACGGTTCTTATTGGAAATAGGAATAAAAAATATAGTTAACCCTTTCACGCGCAGTGATCCCGCTCTGGGATCACCAAACTCTGACGTTTTGACTGTTGCCTGTCACGAAGAATAGATTTGATTTCCATAAAAATAGTTGCGGGTGACATAGCTCCACGAGAATCCTTTACCTTTTAGCACGTCCTTTCCCGTAAAAAAATTGTCACGATTATTTTTAACAGCACTGACATCTGCTGAAAAAGGGAAGAATGCGAGAACAGCCGGATAGATTGCCCAATGCTGAAAAAGATCAGCCGGTGCCCTCGCTCGACTTAACTACCAGCAAGATGGCGGACGATCGAAACCTTCATCGTGTGCCACAGATCTAGAGACCCTTTTTTGACGACAGCTGGCTGTGTTCGCGCACAGCCAGCTGTCAAAAAAGCAGCAGCAAAAAAGGGTCTCTAGATCTGTGGCCCACGATGAAGGTTTCGATCGTCCGCCATCTTGCTGGTAGTTAAGTCGAGCGATGGCAACGGCTGCCCTTTTTTCAGCATTGGGAAAGGGTTACGCCTCAAAGGGTTAAACCTTCAAAAAATTAGAATGTCCGTTAGAAAAATTATCCCGTCCCTACCAAAAAAACCCAGGAATTTGTCCCTGAAGTCAGAAGATAGCGGACAGTGTTCATAGTTTAGTTCAAAAAAAAGGTTGGTGTTTTCACT
>JAWZYV010003504.1:0-13029 GCA_038373885.1 Cheiracanthium punctorium | reverse complement strand
ATGCTTGGAGTCAGAAGAGAGAGAAATTGCACCACGGGATCAATCGCCGGAAATGATGACACGGCAAAAGTAGCTTCCAAAATTCGCTACAAACTACTGTTTTTTTGTAGCGCGCTACACGCTACACTACTTCTTTAAAAAAGTAGCGCGCTACACTACAAACTACAAAAAAAAGTAGCGGCTACTGTAGTTTCGCTACAAGTAGCGCGCTACTCCCCAGCCCTGCTTTTTGTACTAAATCGATAACGCTCTACATCTTTGCAAATCACTTTTTGCCTCGTTATCCTATATCCAATTTACTATCCATAGACACCTCGTTTGAAAAAATAGCAGCAGCCGTTCCGAAATTAAGAGGATGATAAAGGACTTTAATGGGCATACTGTAGATTTCAATTCCAAAGAAGTGTTTTGTGGAAAAAGGAAGGAAAACATGGCGTACTCATGGATTATGATGCCCATTCCAAACAATATTTAAAATGGTAGAGGATAGTTGGAATATGTTTGGCGAAGGTTGTAAAACACATTTAGTAGATGATTTTAAGATAGATTTCGGTTCCTAAGATGCGTTTTATTTAACAAGAAAGGCGAACACAGCACACTCATGGATTATGATGCCTATTCCGAACAGTATTTAAAATGTAGTTAATATGCTTGGCGAAGGTTTAAAGCAGTTTTAGTACGCGATTTTAATTTGGATTTCTATTCCAAAGATGTGTTTTATGGCACAAGAAAGAGTTGATTCCTATTTAACGCCCCCACTCTCGCCAACCTAAAAATCGCCGCACTTTGGTGAACTTTGTAGTCATGGGTCTGTAAGAGTTATGCACAAGTTTCAATGCTCCCAAAAGATCTAGATGAAAAATTAAGTGAACAAATTAGCCACAAACGCACCAGTTAAAGAATTTGAAGACACTTAATTATTAAAACTACATTAATTGGCAACCCAAAATAAATAAATGGAATGCTGTACTTGCATGTTATTCCAAATCACCAATTTATCTAAATTACAGTTGCCACATAAATGCAAAATATCGTCTGCATATGTTTAATTATCGTCAAACTGATAACTGCATATGTTTAATTATCACCACCTTGGCGAGAGTCAGGGGATTCTCGTCAAGAAATTAAATTAGGAATTAAAGATGCCCAAGAAAGACAAACACGGCACAATCATGGATTATGATGCACATTCGAAACAATATTTAAAACGTGAAGTTAACTAGTTGAATATACTTTGTAAAGATTGTAAAATATAGTTTTAGTAGGCCATTTTAAGATAGATTTCTATTCCAAAGATGGAACAAGGAAGAAAAATACGGCACACTCATGAATATTGATACATTTTCCAACTTAATAGAATAAGGAAGAAAGATATGGACGACGCATAAATTTATGATACGCTTTTAATATATAGCACTTTAGAGCGTATTTAAAATCTGAAAGTGTTTCAAATTTTCTTACTTTTTGTTATGGTAAACGGATATAAATAAGCTTATTTTGGCCGGAAATATAATTTTTTTTTATTAGTTCCAATGAAGAATTTATCCCTGTATTTTAAAACCAAGAAACAATTAAGAGGCCTCTCTACTCGGCTTGCGGAGATTCACGTCCCAATGCTTTCCTATGAAGAAAAGTGCCTTAACGCCTAATAATTTTTCTCGGAAAGTATTTGGTATTTTTACATGAAATTTTCTTGTGTGAATCTTGAGAACTGTTCGCAAGTATTGCGTGAGTCAGATTTGGGTTAATTAAGCCGAAAGAGATTTTATTGCAATCTGAAAAGCAACACAAATTCTAAAACCGTTATTTTCATTTTTGACGATCCGTTATTTCAAAATCCCGCTCTTTAGCAAAATTTTAACTCGCATAAGTCATTGTATAGCCATCTCACTATTTTTACATGCTTTTTTCGTGTTTTTTCAATGACAACTTTTCGTTATTTTCAATTAAATGTAAACGTTATATGCTATGAAATGTATGATTTCGACGCGAATTTCATCCCCCCACTTTGGTAACCATTACTTGCGGTGATGGATGAGGTGGGCGTATATTGACCCATTGACCCCCTGTGGTGTCTTCACTTCCCACCCCAGTGCCTCCAGAAACATTCTCTTCACATTTCAACTTTCGTTTGTGTGTGTATCTGTAAAATCATCTGGCTCAGTGCCTTTTGCAAAGCCTTTTGTAGTAACAAGTGTTGTTATTTTGCTGCTCTCAAGTCTTGCTTTGAGCAGTGTGCATTCTCCCGGAGCTCATTGATCCACCTTACAAAATGTGTCTTCGATTCAGAAATCCTTCTTACATTATTGAAGCAATTAAACATGATGAAGATAAAAAAGATTTAAAATAAAATTAATAAGAAATGAAATTAAAACCTTCTATAGCCTTTTTTTGTATGGTATTTTTTTCTTTCAGCAAATGCAATGTAAATAAGTGTATTTTTATGTACTGTAAATACTGCGCTTTATGTGAGTGTCTAATACGGAGTTCTATGAAATGATGCAGTTGATAGTTCACAGCAGTGGCGTATGCAGACTTCCTTCAAATGGGGGGGGGGGTTATAGCCATAACTTTGTGTTAAAATGAGTAATAGTTAAGTTGAAAATTGAAAATTTATGGACATTTTATTAAAACATTTTTGGCAAGGGGGGTTTGAACCCACCCTCTTGCATACGCCACTGGTTCAGAGGGTCATATTTTACTTTTGGAAAACTCATTTTTTAATCCAATTCATTTATTCTATGTTATACATTACAAACAGCTGATGCGAAACGAGCACCCCCTGATATATGTTATTTGTTTACAACTTATTGGTAGTACAGTTATCTTCGGAATTTAAACCAGAATAGCGGTTTTTTTTTTTCCTAAGGTTTTGTTTGATATTTTTTTCTCAGCACATGCAATGTAAATAAGTGTATTTTTATGTACTGTAAATACTGTGTTTTATGTCTACGGAGTTCTATGAAATGATGTAGTTGATAGTCCACAGGGTCGTATTTTACTTTTGGAAAACACAATTTTTTAATCCAGTTCAAAAATTAAGAGGATGCTAGTTGAGAATAAGACGTTAAAGTGGTGATCATAAATCCTTCCTTACGAGTTCTACAAAATAAACACATTACACATAATTCGTAAAATTGGGTATTAAAATTTCTTACATTTTTTTACATGGTTTCTACGGATTTCACAGCTTTTGCTTTCCTGACTTTTCCCTGACATCTATCATGCTCTTCCCTGACTTTTTAAATAGCGTGCTTTCCTGAATTTTGCGTTTCTGTTTTTAATTTTACATCATTTAATTAATAACTTTTTATATTTTTTGCCCCTTTTTTACAAATAATAATAATAATAAAATCAATATACACAAAGATATTATTTGACATCACTGGATTCTAACAAAAACCATGTTTGATAATAATTTAGGATCAAATTAAGCATATTTCAGCTGAAGAAGATATGTTCATAAAGGACACATTTTAAAATTATTTATAAGGTTAAATAAGAAAATGAAAATAAAACAATTTCTACAATTAGGTTCGAACAGGAATTATTTTCTTGATTTTGCCGCATATTCTTGCATTTCCCTGACCTTTCTTCAATTTCTTCAGATTTCCCTGACTTTTTTCCCCAATCCCTGACTTTCCCTGAATTTCCAGGTCTGTAGAAACCCTGTTTTATTACCGCATTTATTTTCATTACATCCAAACATAGAATTATGTGAGGGTTGGCATTACTTTTGCTTAACAAATAGTCAATGTCTGCCTGTACACTTGACATTGCTAATGCAAAATTCCTACAAAATGTTTCGCGGTCAGAAGAAACCTAGATCTCGTTTTCACGGGTTTCATCATGGGCGCCCATAAGGGGGGGCAAGGTAGGGCACTTCCCCCCCCCTAGAGTTTTAGGTTAATGTCTCATGATGTATACAAATGACAAAACCATAACTAAATTTGTTAAAAGTTTGAAATTTGCCCCCCTCTAGAAAAAAATTTTGGAGTTTGCCCCCCCCCCCCTAGAAAAATTCCTATGGGCGCCCATGGTTTTCATCCTCGAAAACAGCTGTTCACAGCAATATGAGACACAGTACAAGAGACAGATGTAAACAGGCTTGAGCAGTCTTTTACAAAATTTCTATCAGATAAAGGTTTGTCTCCCCCTTCGCAATTTCTTGTACAATCAAAAACTGGTCTTAGTAGTATTCTTAAAATTTAAGTTTATTCGCCACAGCATTTCTTGGAACTACTTGCTTTTCCACTTGAAATACTACTAAAAAGGATTTCTAGACTGTTTCTGCGATTTTCAAAAAGTAGTAAGTGGATAGGATTCAAACAATCGGCGGGCCATATGTTGGACAACCCTGCTATACACCAATTAAATATAGAGAACAGGAAAAAAAAAATCTGGAGTGACTCCACTCGACTTCCCGAACACTTACGATTAAGATCTTTACCAAGCATTTAAATAAATTTTAATCGATGAATAATTCAAACATATACGTATACCAAATTGAAACTCAATCGAATGCACCATTTAAACGCTAGCGCACTTTCAAGACTTTCTCCCCATAGGCCATAATATAAAAGAAATTAGCTCTGTAGAAAAACTATAAGTACTATATATACCAAAATCAATACCGGTATTGTGACGGTGGTTTGTAACACATATACCCAATTTGAGCTCAATTTAATGCTCCGTTTAGGAGCTATCGTGTTCACACACACACACACACACACACACACACACACACACACACACACACACACACACACACACATCTCGTAAAAAACAGCATAACTGAATTCAGGAGACCTCAAAACGTGTCAATACACCAAAATCTCGAAGCCAAATTTTTTCATGATTACAATACTTTCCTTACATGGTACATATTCGGGAAATAAAAATCCCGAAGTGCAATAGCATTAAAAATAAATATTCAGTCATGCTGTGAATTAGTTGTCTATATAATTTTATATTTTCTTTCAGAAAGAAATTTTTAACTGTCAGTTTTGCAAACTTTATAATAATTTTTGTGCTCAATTCCTTTTCATTGGTTTGTGATAAATAGTTCTTTTGCATAGTACAACTTGTTTATTTGATTTTAAAATGTTTTTTTTTTTTTTAAGCATTCGATTTGAAAAACTGAGTTTGGCATTTAGACAATAATGATGGAAATTAATATAGGGAAAATATAAAATGTACAGAGGCACAATTTACTACTTGTCTCTCTAGACGAAGTAAATATCGAGAACAGGGGGAAAAAAAGACTGATGAAAGCGCAACAGTATTAAAAATAAGTCATGCTGTGAATTAGTTGTCACTATATTTCCTTTCAGAAGGAAATATTTGAGTGTTAATTTTGTAATCAGTATAGAAATTTTTGGGCGCAATTTCTTTTCATTATCTTAATTTGTGATAAAATTATGTATAAGTTGTAGTGTTTATCAGATTTTTAAAATTAATAATTATTTCTTTTTGAAAGTATTTGATTTGAAAATTGAGTTTGTTATTTTTTATAATTATAATTTTACTGCCAAAAACGTAATCTAAAATGTGCCTATACCGTTTATTACTTATCTCTTTGGACCACTGTTTTTATGAAATAGCAACCACAGATAGATCGTTTTGTCAGTGGCGGATTAATACAAGTTTGTCGGGGGGGAGGGGGGCGGGAGACGATTAGTTTGTCTGTGGGGGCGATTAGTTAGAAGATTGACAAATACATCTATTTTATGGAAGTAAAATAGGATCTTTTACATTAATTTCTTTTTTCTCGGGGGCGGGGGCGATGCGTTTTGTTCGATCAATAATTGTGTTCTTTTTTCTTTTCGTTCTCTCTCTCTTTTCTGTCTCCCCACCCCCCCCCTCTTTTTTTTCCGAAGGAGAGATGATGGAGGTATAATTAATATCGTAAATTATCTAATTGTCTCTTGTAATGACCTTTATATTATCTTGTTCAATAAAAGAGCTATTAAAAATCTTGTATTTTCACATTTCAATTTCTGAAATAAAAACATGAATACGTATTAAAAATGGAAAAAAAAAACTCTTTTTTATCTAACAGAATTGCAGATAATGTGTAATATTTTTATGTTACTTAATTTGACTTCTAATGGAAATTTTATTCAGCATTTTAATGTATGCACACACAAATCATAATATTATTACTTTGAATATTTTATTATTATTATTATTATTGTTTTCATGAATAAATATAATTTGAAAGAATACTTTGCTATATAATATACATTATATTTTGATACTACAGTATATATTAAACATCCCTCCATAAATATACATTTTTTCGGAGTCGTGTTTGTGTATATTCAGTATTTTAAAATCATTTCAAACAAAGTGATATTTAGTACATTTAAACTACTCATTTTTATAGTAAAAGGAAAAAAAAAGAAAAAATCCCATACAGTCCAAGTTCTCAAACGGAAGTGATAATGAATAGCTTATTTCCAAACATCTAGGAGGGAACAGAGGTTGTTGTGTGTGCCCCCTCACTCCTGGGGGTCTTCTGTAAGATGAAGACTAGAGGTGTGGTCAAGAGAGTAATAAAACTGTCACAGATTGCTATCCCCTCTTTCCCAATTTCCAGAGCATCTCAGAGGAAGCCACCGTTTGTGATTTTTTCCGTGAGTAGAGAGGCCTCTTAACTGTATGAATTAGTATAATTACACACTGTACGCTGTGAAAAGATAGGAAATAGATACTAATAAAAAGTAGTTTGATTCCATTAGTGTTACTTAACACTATCAAGAGAAAAAAATAATTACAGAGATTTGAACTTTTACCTTACTTATATAAGACTAACACTATATTAAAATAACGTCAACAATTTGTTACAAATGATAGTTATACGTACCAATATAGGCTAATCACCATCAAAAAAAACTTCCTCAGTTTTTTTTCAGCTCCTACTCTTATATATCACAAATGTAGCGCCTGCCGATAGATACTCGCATGTTGCCATCGCTCGACTGAGCGCATGCGCCAATTTTCATAGGCTGAATGCCGTTCGGCCGTTATGCGGGCCAATATTTCTTTTCAGTTTAGTGTATTTTGATCAAATTTAGACATATAGGCCGATAACGCAGATCGGGTATCGATCAGGTATCGTCCCAAGCATCGTTTTATGGGTACCGGACCGATCAGTGTTTGCCGCGCACATCCCAATCATCGTTTTTAGATCGAATTTCGTGTCTTGACCGAGTACTGAATTTCGGTGAGCGATGAGTTGTCATGAATGCCGGTGATTGGCCGAGCAAAAACTGGGAATTATTGCTTGTAGGGAATATGTTAGTTTAATATGTTTTATGGCTTTATTTTCTGAAATATTAAAAATGTTTTGATTGGGTTGTCTGTCTGTCTTCTGTAGTCTGATCAGTGGCATAGCCAGAGAAAAAAAGTTTATAGTGGAGAATTTAGGCAATAGCGTAACGAAAAATCTTGAAGCCCTGAAGCAATAAGCTCATAAAAGGCCCTTTTTAGAGTAAATTGAGGCCTCTTACCCAGAAACATAACTGCTAGCGGGAACCTAGTTCATATCCTCGGTCCTCAGCCCTACCCTAGTAGCACAATTAGTCCAAAAGATGTTTAAAACGCGTTTTTTAACGTCGGAAAACGTGTTTCCAACGTAATTTGAACTAGTTGTGCTACTAGGGTAGGAAATAAATCGAATCGCGGTTTACCTTAGGGAACATTTTGCTTATAACGGAATGCTTTTTTTTTTAAATTAATAATATTGACCTGATTCGCACATGACTAACTTTTTTGACGTGTGAAAGCAGTGGTGCTCAACTTTTAACTGGAAAAGAGTCAATTTAGAACAATATTTTTGTCGATCTACAATTATGTAGATCACGATTAATAATATTTCAGTTATAAATGTATGTAATACACAAACTATAAAAAAAGTAATTGTGTGCCTTTACTTTAATCACTGTAAAGTGGAGAATAAATTTTTTGTTGCCTGTAAAGCTTTGTTCACTGCCTTGAATATACTTAGGCAGAAACGATACCCTTACAGGTAGATTCTAATATAATTGTCATTGCTCAAAATTAATAACAGTGCAGTATTTATTAAAACTGTAGGTTGTTTATGCTTCTATTCATTCAAAATTGGAACTGTGGAAAAAGAATGCTTCAAATGTGAAACTCGTCACTGTATGCTTTTTCTCAGTTCGATGAGCCCTCTGAGGCATATGATATACGGCTTCAGGTTAAAATTTCGGAGGGGATCATTGGACTTCTTAGACAGGTCTATAAATTGTTCAAAATAGATATTGAACTTGTGAAATCGTGATCCCTGAAGCCTAACTTGGGCTGAATTCATGTAATCATTTAGATTTTCTTTTGTTACTTTGAATCTAAAATTTGTTTTTAACCCATTTATGCCTAGCGTCCCTTTTTCGGGACAACATTTTCGCTATCAGTCGAAAACGTTATTTCTTTTTCCTAGCCTTTATTCGCGAGTACTGAACCTCAATTCCACAAAATATTTTAATATGGCCAAGTAGGATGTTGACATTTCAATTTTTATACATAATGATTTTAAATGAAATCATCCCTTGTTCAAAAAGTTAACATCAGAAATTTATCAATTACTCCTGGTGTTAGCAAAAATCGAAGAAAGTCGCAAAAATATCCAGGCACGAATGGGTTAACAATTTCACTTTTGCAGCTAAAGTTGAACAATGAAGAATAAAAATAAACACTCAAAAAACTGGTGTTATAAGATAAAATAAATAAAAACTTTGTGAAAAAAACACACATAAAAGGTTACTTCAAGGGTAACGATCGTTTCGACCGAAAATTCGTTCGGTCTTCTTCAGACAAACACTTCCGTCAAACAGAGCAGAGTTCCCTCTGCTCTGTTTGACCGAAGGGTTTGTCTGAAGAAGACCGAACGAATTTTCGATCGAAACGATCGTTACGCCTTGAAGTAACCTTTTATGTGTGTTTTTTTCACAAAGTTTTTATTTATTTTAATGAAGAATACTGTGGTTGCTTTTGGCGTCGAGATTTCGTATGCTACACCGTATTCTCAATATATATATATATATTATTTAATATAATAATAATAAAATTTCCCTAAATTTATCAATACAGAGTAAATTGACAAGTAATTAATGTAGGTATGAATAAAAAAAATTGAAGTACATTAATTCTAATAATATGTGCAATGCTCATTTTCAGCATAAATGCATGAGTCTTATGATACCAAAACACTGAAGTAGATTGATCCAGTTTGTTAATTAGTTTAAATTTTCTTGCTCAAGATTTGAGCGGAGTAAAAAATAATCTCTTATGGTTCTCATTTGTAATAGTCTAAAAATATTACGCCAAGTTTGAAGGTAAAATATCAAGCATAGCCATTTTTCTCTTACAAGCTATGACGGTCACAGTCTAGTAACTAGTTAAAACTCCCAATGCCAGTTTTATGCAAATGCAAGTGCCTTAAAGTGCATCTATAAAACTAAAAAAAAGTTCGCTGAAAAAGATCTACACTAATAATGTCTAGTCGTTATTTATTTCGCTTAGCAAAACAGTTTTCATACTCCATTTATTTCTTGATTTTCAAAATTCGGCCGTGTACTTTTAATGCCTGTAATTAAATTTTATGAAATATTTCAAATAAATCTTTCTTCGGTTGCAGGCCCCAATCTAATTTAAGGCCTTTTAGAGGATCGTGGAAAAAAGTTTAAGAGCTGCCGGCGAAGTCGTTTTATCTCATTTAATTAAACCAATCGCTGATGGTAACGTACGGGCTTAATGACGTCACAAGTCGAGTCAGTTTCGATAGTTGGGTATTGGTTGCTATAGTTACCAAGGTTAAGATCTTTTGTACTTCAAGTAGAATTATTCCGATTTTCTTGCTTCATGCAGAGCATTTCTTATGATGGAGGAACATATATTAAGGATTTTGTGCTTAAAAAATGAGTAGTATTTCTTAATCATGGTACTTAAATTTAATGTCGTAGGTTAATAGTATTTTCAATTTTTCAAATAAAATTAGTACTTGAAAATGAAGAGCTTTAAAATAATCTTCTTAAATACTGCGCAATGTCACTTATTTACGTTTTTTTTCTTTGAAAGCAAATGAAATAGTTTGAAGGGATTTTTTTAAATGAAAGTTATTTAGATATTTTAATACTTTATGTTCATTTTGCTTTATTTTTTACATGCACAAAAAAACCCAACGTTTTATTTATGAAAAAAAAAGTGACAGTTAACACAGTCGAAACTCTATGCTAGGGTTTTTCGGAAAACACTAAACTCAATGGAACAACTGAGATTACGTTGGTGAATGCTCCACGGGGTAAAATGCACAAAAAAGCTTGCTCTATCCCTGAATACAGTGTAAACAAGCACTTTTATACAGCTGCATGTGTTTAAACGTGCATATCTTTTTTTTTTTTTTTTTTTTTAGGGTTTCGTCTCATTTTTTTAGGAATAGAACTTACACTATTTTTATCCTTTTTTTTTGGGGGGGGGGATAGGCCGAGGGCTAGTTGGTCTGTGCAGTAATCAGGCCCTTGATGCAATAAGGAAACAGTTGTTACAATGTTCCTCTCTGCCTGCATTTGACTTTCAGCGTGTTACTTATAACATGGAACATGTCTATCGCCTCTGATTTCAATACACATCAATATATGCAATATTTGCTACCTATAGTACAAGCAGTTGAAAGCTGTGTTTGTCCTCCAGATTTAGCATAACGTGAACCTGGCTGTGTGGTTTACTACCGCTAATCGGCTACTTCCCTTCTCCATCGGAACTTGATATCCAACAAAAGAACATGTTTCCCTTGTGGAGTACATGATGAAAGTGTGTTCTCCATGCTGGTATTCTACGTTTAAAATCTGAGTCTTTCTTGTTATTTTCACTAACCTGATACTCAAATTCAGGACATCCATCGGCTTCATTTGACGAAGAAGAGGCTCTAATTCGGTAACTAAATTTTTCTTACCATCAGCATCCAATAACTTTCTTTACTATTTCTGAAAAATTCCTTAAATTGGAAGTCAATTTGAGACTACTTTATTTAAAATGATAAATGGGGACATATTTAAAAGGAAGACGGCAAACTGTAAAATAGAGGTTTTAACACGCATGCGCGAAATTGCTAATAACTATTGGAGGAAACATGCAACTTTACAGAAGCTAACGAAGCTAGCGGAAACGGAATTCTTTAGCGTAATGGCATTTGAGGATTTACCTCCGTTAGCCAGTGCCGGATCTAGGGGTGGGAAGGCCGGGGCCCCTGCCCCGGGCGCTGCTTGCACAGGGGCAACCGATCGGGTGTCGTCTTATTTGCGACCGGTCGATTTGCGACAGGGGTGAAAATCGGTTTAGGTATCGTCTTGCCGAAAACCTGCAAGAACGAGAATGACTGATTACAAATCCAGTCACTAAAAATCGGGGTTGAAACGGGGGCTGTCTGTAAAATATTAATGTGTCTCTTCAGGTCTATTCCGGGGGTCTGGAAGGAGTCTTGTTTACGTAAAAAGGACTTTCATGTTCGGCCACATAAACGGAGGAAGTTACCGCTACACGACAGAGGTCAATGGGATCGTTTTTGTATAACCTTGGGTGTTTTGAGGGTGAGAAAACGTCATTAAGTTGTCCCTTCTCTTTGTACGATGGTGGGTGGCTGGAGGATTTTTTTTCCCCTGTTTTTCTATAGGGTAAAAGACACTCGACAACCGCGATCTATTTATCTGCAATCAGAAAATACACAAATTAAACTTATATAAATATAAAAGAAAACATGTTACAAAATCTCTGAAACGCTTTGCTTTTTAAGGTAATTTTTATTTTATTCAAATTTATTCTTTGCAACTTTGATGAATTTATAGTGCTCTGAATTAGAACATTGTCGCAAAGTGAATAGCAAGAAAGCAATGTATAAATTCATCAAAGTTGCAAAGAATAAATTTGAATAAAATAAAAATTACCTTAAAAAGCAAAGCGATTCAAAGATTTTGTAACATGTTTGTAACATAAAGTTGAACATGCAACTTGAATTGCAGCATGACATTCAGTCATGCTGCAATTAGAATTCATGCATGATGAATTTCTTGCTATTCACTTATCATATCCAATAAATTAACAAATTGATTAAAATTAGACTTATTACAAGCTGTTAATAAAAAAGTTCATATACAATTAACAGATTTACTTGTTTCTTAAAGAGAATTTTATATTGGGTTGGCAAAAAAGTAATTGCGTTTTTCTGTATATCAATATTTTGTCTGGCCGAAACTACTGATGGTAATAATACAAAATTTGGTATGTACTTGAGTTCTTTAATATCGATGCTAGGTTAGAGAATATTTTCTTAAATTCATAACCTTATGCTTGCAAAAAGCTCTTTTGAAATATAACGCGTGATGTCGAAGATAAAAGGGACAAACTTTTTTTGTTGTAAAATACGGTATTTTTAAATACATGCAATTCAATTTTAGGATATTTTTTATATAGTGCTCCAGCCATATTTTATAAACAAAGAAACAAAGAAACAAAAAATTATTAGTAAAATTCTTACTTTAAAATGTAACAAATATGAATCTATATTTTTTTTAATTTGAAATTAAAAACTCTTTAAAAATGTATTTCTTTAAATTTTATGTAAGAAAACATTACTTTCTCGCCAATCCAATAGTGGGTTTGTTCTAGAGAAGCGGCTTTTTAAGACTTGTTAAGTGAAAATCTTATTAAAATGTTTAAAAGAAAATTTTTAATTGGCAAGTAGCTGGAAAAATAGTTCAGAAGGACCCAAAAAGTGGAAAAGTTAGAAAGTTTCAAAGAGTAAAAAAAGGAGTGATTGCTTTCATTTTGTCAAACAAAATCAAATTTCGCTGTCGGAGCACAACCTGGCCACGACTTCGATAAAAAAATTAAGTTCTGCAATATAATTTTTTATATTTTTTCTGAAAAATTAATCATCTAATTTATGCTGTGTCGGGTCATTACTGTATGGTCAATCTAGGAAACTGGTAAAGATTACAAACATTTTGAGGT
>JAWZYV010003503.1:0-28212 GCA_038373885.1 Cheiracanthium punctorium | reverse complement strand
TAAAGGGTCCCATTTTTTTTTGGGGGGGGGGCAGCAGCCCCTGAGTAGGACTGGGCCAAAAATCGACATATCGGTTTTATTTCAACATCAAATATCCGATATTCCCATTTTCATTTCAGTGAAATCTCGAATTCGATAAAGGGCAAAAATATAGGCCGGCCAGGGGCGTAGCCAGAAATTTTTCATGGGGGGGTTATGACTACTGCAACTCATATATATGTATACGTGTGTATGATAATGTAGTGAAGAATATACATTTTGTATGGCAAAAAATTCCTCATGGGGCGTTATGACCCCCCTAACCCCCCCCCCCTTGGCTACGCCTCTGAGGCCGGCGATAAGAAAATCCTGAGATCAATACCAGCTTGTGATGCTTTTGCTACTGCTTTCTCTCGGAAAGCTTCTTCTTCTGTCATCGCAGAAAAAACAGCTCCATGGTTTATTAGTCTAATTACCATAATTAATTAACGTATATCTCGGAACCTATCCACCGGAGCGCGTTTTTATTGATTCTCAACACCCCACCGATACTTAAAATTTCGAATGCTTTGACACCAAACTTAACCTTTTAATCTTACAGGCCCAGGGGGTCATACGAAGCTCCCCTATATTTTCAATTTGGGCATTTTAAACGCTAGCCTCCTCCGACGGCATCTCCAAAGTCTGGAAACCATCCCAGAGCCAATTTCTACATGTTTGCAGTCCTTTTAAGCCTCAATCATGGTTAATTAGTCTAATTACCATAATTAATTAACGTATATCTCGGAAACTATCCATCGGAGCGCGTTTTTATTGATTCTCGACCCCCCCTTAGGAACCCCCATCGTTACATAAAATTTCGAATACTTTGACACCAAACTTAACCTTTTAATCTTACTGGCCCAGGGGGTCATACGAAGCTCCCCTGTATTTTCATTTCGGGCAGTTTAAACACTAGTTTTACTCGAGCAAGGAGAGAGAGATGCTAACTGCCCGAGAACTCAGCGGAGAAGAAACTCGATGAATGGGTGAAGGGTGTTTAAATAGTACGGCTTTCGGCACAGAGAGAGGGAAAATTTCTTTAGTTGTTTTATTGATTCAAGATTCGAATCACTGATTCGAATCATCGAAGTAGTGAGTGAGTCGAGATTCGAATCAGTAAAATGAGTCGAACCGCCCATCTCTAACAAGCATAGGAAAAAGTATGGTACAGCTTTAGTATGGTCCCTTTGGCGCGATTTATTTTTGGCGACTTTTTTGGCGCGATAACGGCGCCAATATGGTAACCCCTCCGGCGGATGCTCCGGAGCTGGACATGGCAACCCTAGCTGCGTGACGTCATTCATCCGTGACGTCACGGTTTCGCTAACGTTTTCCTTCAGCCAATAGGCAGCGTTTGTTCCTTTATTAAACTTTTGGAGACCCCTTTGCCAGTATTTCGCCCGGGAGCTTTGAGTGGTGGAACCGCCAATACGCTTTATGGTTTCATTTTAATGGCTTTATTTAGATTAAGTTTTATTATTTAATTATTACTGAAATTTAAAATGGATTTTCAGGTTCCTACTGACTGTTTATATACAGTTTTGTATGAATAAACATTCTTTTGATAGTACGTTTCAGGTTAATATTTTCGTTCGCGATTGTTTATTTGTTAAGGGTAGAAGCAACAAATAATTACGTTATTAATATTTTATACAGTGAAATAATTTTAGATATTTTGATTTTATTATTTCCATATAGTATTAACCTAGGGATTTTAATCAAGGTATGTGATAAGCATTGTTTGTTTTTATTTGTTATTATTACCTTTGTTTATTTGTTAATGGTAGGAGCAATAAATGATTCCGTTATTAATATAATATTTGATATTTTGATTTTATTATTTCAATATTGAAACAATTTAGCGATTTTAATTAAGGTATGAGATAAGCATTGTTCGTTATGATTTGAATTAGTTATTTATTTTGCTTACGTAGTCTTTTCTCAGAATGCTAAAATGTATTTTAATTTTTTTGTCTTTTTTATTTGTTATTTTTGTGAGGTATTGCCTTTAGAATATTATTTGTTTGCATTGTTTAATTTAATCTATTCAAAAGAGAAAGGGGGGGGGTTGAGGGGGGGCACAGCCCCCCCTCACACAAAAAAAAAAGTTATTAAATTTTATTAAACCGAATCTATATGTACATGTAAGCTTGTTATCTGTTTAATTTTTTTTCATAAAAATATTTAAAAGCCATTAAAATAAATCATAGCAAAATTAGCGGCGACGATCAATTATCTGGGAACCAGCGCCATACGATCCGCCATATTGTTTACAATTGGCATCGGCAAGGCAAACTTGGGTTGGCGACAAGATTTTGTCGCCAAATCAAAAAATCGCCAAAAAGGGACCATACTAAAGCTGTTCCAAAAGTATATTATTTAAAAGTATTTATTATAATATCAACTAACTATTTAGCTAAAAGTGATGCTAGCATTTCCAAGTAATACACATATGCAAAAGGCACAGACAAGCGAGCGTTAGAGACTTCCTCAAAAGGCACCAGCACCAGGGTTGCCAGATCAAAATTTATGAAAATAGCCAAATTGCCTCTGAAAATTAGCCAAAAATAGCCAAACCTGTGATTGCAGCGCCATCTTTTGGATTTTTAATAAAGCTTTGGAGAATTTGAAGTTGGAATAGAGTATGAACACATTTTTTACATGGGAGGGGGAGAGTTTCTTTCAAAATCTTTTTATTTAAAACATTTGTTTAAAATTTTAAAGAGAAAGTTCTATTTTCTGCTCTTGAATTCCATACAAGTTCAACCCTCAAAGAAAAAAAAAATTGGTCATACATTTAAGCAAATGAACAGAATATGTACCTAATAATTAATCAACAATTACTCACACTGTATAACAAATACGTACAGACTGGGGAATTCTGCCTATATTAGTAATATAGAGATAATTTTATTTTCGGAGTGGGAGCTGTCTATCAAATAGTAATTTAAGTAAATGTATTCAAGAATTATAAGATAAATGTAGCTTACCAAAAACACAAAAGTAGTCAGATTTCGAGGGAGGGGAAGCAGCCCCCTCAGGATGCACGCTTGGTCTATACAAGCAAATTTAGAGTATAAAATATGAACGTATTTTTTTCAAAATGTTCTGACCAACTTTAGAAATAAAACTTAATTCATTTACACAGCATGAAAATTTTCATCCTTTGTCTTACGGCGCATTAATATTAGTTAAAAACAACCTAAATATATAAATTATTCCAACTGTTGCTATGTAAACATAAAATTTAATGTAACATATCTAAAATAAATAAAAAATGCAGATATATATAACTGCAAGGTGACGGTGACAGTCCGCCACTGGCGGCGAATTAAAAAAAAAAAAAAATATGCAAGCAATAAAATAAAAAATAAAGGGGCGGCAGCAGCATACCCTAATGCCAAAATTCGGAAAGAATGGGGCATCAAACAGGGCCGCACCGGGCACCAACGCAACACAGCAACCCTCTGTCAGAGGTCAAGGGTAATGACATGATTTTTATAGGCGTGACACATGACCTCACCTTCCTCTTTCAGTCTCAGTGTTGGAGTTGGTTGAGGTAACTGAATTTTCCTTCCTGCTAAGGCTAAATAGTTTGACAATTTCTTCAAAAAATTTATCGACTCAAATAAGCTTAAAAAATGACCAAATTAGATAATATTAACCAATTTCGAGCAACCACGATAAAAAATAGCCAAAAATTAGCCAAAATCAGGTTGGCTATTTTCTTTACAAATTTTCTAGCCAATCGTGATCAAAAATAGCCAAATTGGCTAATATTAGCCAAATCTGGCAGCCCTGACCAGCACTCAAAGCTATCTCTAATCTTTATTAGCACGAGGTTTCTTACAGATAAACAGATAAGAATACAAAAGATTCGTTCTTTACAAAAGAACGGCTCTTTCTCAACAGCCAGAGCCAATGTAAACACGGAATCTGGCGCATGCGCTAGAATGTGAATACGGGTTATGACCAGAAAGATGACTTTACAGGAATCCGGCACAGAAGCAGCGTGCGCCGTTGTATAGCGTTCCGTCCAGTATATAATTATTTTTTTTTATTTATTATTTATAATCACGTGCAAAGAGAGTTATTGACTAAAAAATATACAATATATATACAATAATACATATACAATATATATACAAAAAATACATATAGATAATTCATTGTTGCTTGATCAATCCTTTCTACGCTCAAAAATCAAAGTCAAGAGTGAATCCTGTGAAATTTGAATTCTAAATTCACTATATTTAAATTTTGCAGTAATTTTAAATGCTGGAATTCTAAAGATGTAGGTATTTTTAACGTAAGATACATCAAATTTCAAATCTCAAAAGCTGTACCACACTAAAATTGCTCTGAATAATTATTTATTATTATTATTTTAAATCTAAAAATTTTTTCAGCACATTTAAAATTACAACATTTCTCATAGTCTCGTTGTGTTTGAATTGAATGATGATAAATATTTTTTTGTTGAAACACATTCTTTTTTTCACTTATTTAGAATGATTTTAAATTAGTTTTCTCTAATAGAAAAATTATGAACTTAAATGTAAAAATTACTTTTTATCACAGTAAAATAATTTTCGGAACAACTGCAATGAAAATCAAAATACATATTAAAATTGCTTTTTGAGAGTATATATGTAATTACTCTCAAAAGCGGATTTTTAATATGCGTGTTGATTTTCATTATATACATACCGTATTAAAAAGAATATAACGCAATGCTTTTTGACCGATCACTTCCTGTAAAAAATCTGACTAGCACTAAATTAGAGACCAAAATATAGGATTTTTCAAATTATGTTGATGATAAATTTCTGAGTCGTGTTGTATTCGGGTGAATGCTGTAGATAGATAGATAGATATTTAAAAATTAATATGCATATAATTATTTATCTACAAGAATAAAAAATTTTAAATGATAGAAACAAGTTTCCAAACAAATTATTTTTATTTACAAAAATGCTCATGTTTTTTCACTAAATAATACAAACAAAGAATACAGAACAGGCACAATAATGCAAAATTTCGGGATTTTTAAATAATGTTACATTTTCAAGAATAACTTCTAACATTATAAGTCTGTTCATTTTGATTTTCATTTATATAGACGGATAGATACATATTTAAAAATTAATATGCATATAGTTATTTATTTACAAAAAGAAACAATTTTCAAAGATAGAAACAAGTTTTCAAACAAATTATTTTTATTTACAAAAATGCTCTTTTTTTTTTTTCTTCTAAATAATACAAACAAAGAACACACAATAATGCAAAATTTCGGGGTTTTCCAATAACGTTACATTTTTAAGAATAAAATCTAACATTATTAGTCTTCTCCACTCCACATTATTAGTCTTCTCGAGCTCCCAATTTGATTGGCTAGAGAGCTATTCGGGCACAACACCCAGAAAGATTTCTTTCTGTGGGGCGATAAATTAAGGTGACCTGACCATATTTTTGAATGGTATTGAGGATATGTCTCTTCTGAAACAAAATTGGGGTCATTTTATAGTTAATGAAATAATTAACAATAAACTAATTAAAGAACAATGTAATTACATTTTGAGGACAAATCTAAAAAAAAAAAAAAAAAACAGAAATTGGAGACTGTTCTCGAAAATTGAGGACTACGATAAATATAATATTTAGTCTTATTCTGGAAATGCGAATAAATTCTGTGCTACATTCTGTTTTCAATCATTTTCATTTCTTAGCATGTTTCAATTCTTTTTACTTCCTTGTACGTAGTATAAGGAAGTAATGTGATCCCGAAAAATTTTGGGGGCCAAATTTCGACAAAAAAACCGATTTTGACTACCTCTAAATTTAATTAAAAACTTTTTTTCGATGCATCTCATCGTAGGCTAGCATGCACGATCCTATTAACGCGTCTGCAACTCATTTTGATCAGCGGCGAGTCTACTGTGGCCAGTTTTCCCATGCCGTCTGTACGTACGTACGTATGTATGTAACTCGCATATCTCAAAAACTATTGGTCGTAGAATGTTGAGATTTGATATTTAGGATTGTTCTATGATCTAGTTGTGCACCTCCCCTTTTGGTGGCAATCGAATGGATAGTTTATGTACAGGACCGCCCTGAAGCTCTAAGGAGAGTCATCGGGAATGGGCGATCAGGCGGGAAAACGGACCAGGATCCATTTTCACCGGCAGGAGGCGCAGCGCACCGCTTCAATAGGGATTCAGCGTTGTTTTGATTGTGAACGAGCTATATTTTTTTAATAAAATAAATTATTTTGATAGAATATGGGTCGAGCGATTCACTGCTTTGCACCTGGATGTGACAGTGGATATCCAGAAGCCAGAAAAAGAAATGTATCGCTCGGGAAGAAAAATCCAACGTTATTTAAAGCTCCAAACAGCATCAATACAACATCACCATAATATTTCTTTAATATGGCCCCTTATAAATGCATAACATAAAAAGTAACACTATGTAAATAGAAAACCTTTTGTACATGATAGTAGTAGTATAATGCTAATATGAACACTTTAAAATTGGCATTTGGCCCAATAATCAAATTGAAACAGCAGTATAATACTTTGAAATTGTCCATTTTTAAAAAAATAATAACAGTTTTATGAATAATATTTTTCTGTTTATTAATTTAATTAGGGTGGGGGAGGGGATTTTATAATATATAAGAGATACACAAATGAATAGATATTTTTGGCATAAGTCTGCAAAACTTATACAGAAACAAATATTTTCAATTCAAAGTCTGTTTTTTTTTTAAATACAAAATTTTTCAAAATTAAAGAAATATTAGATTTTTTCTGATATGTGAAAGCTTGCAAAACTGATGCAAAAGAGTCAATCACTGAATATGCGTGTATTTATTGAATTAATATTTTTTTTTCCTTTATGCTTTTTATGAAATTTTTTGTAGTACTGAAAACTGATACTGAAAAGACATTGATTTTTATGTAATTTTTTGTGGTACTCAGGTCCTTATTATCGCACGGGCAAATCGGGACTTTGCCCAGGGCCCCCCAATTTCAAATCTTGTTCTGAAACATCCTTCTTTATATCAAAATTTTATGAAAAATAAAACAAATTTCATAGATGCCCCCCCCCCCAAATTCATCAATTCCTGGGGCCCTTGTTGGTTATAATCAGGCTCTGGTGGTGCTGAAAAACGGCGTTAAATGTTTTTCTCTTTCCATATTTGTTTTTGTTTTTTGGTTTAACTAACCAACTTTAAGACTAAAGACAAAAAAAATAATAATAATAAATAAAATATAATGTGGAAGAGCGGGTATATAAGAGGAATTTATAGCCTGAAAGTAGGCAGGGAATATTTTTTAATTTTTAGCGAATTGCTACCAAAAATATTTGTCAAAAACTGATCTATTATATCGTTCGCATGCAGTTTTAAAGAGAATTTATTTAAATTATTAATTAATTTATTAAATTATCAAACTGATGTTACATCGTTGTAACTAAGTAATATAGAAACAAAATTATTATATATGCATATTAATTATCATATTTATTTATTCAAATGTTAGTGTATACTTCATGAAATTTCAGCATAAATGAATAAATCCCAATTAGAGAAGCATTAAATCGGAAAGCACGCGCGCGCGATGTTGTTTTCCGCTACCGTCAATAGATGGCGCAATCAATGGTAGCCGCAGTTTCGTCGGCAATTCTCATACTGCGTAGTTGGTCCAAGTTGGATAACAAGTCGATGTTTCTCCTCCCGAGCTTCATGAGGACCGCCCAAAAGATTCGAAATACATGACGCTGTATGGGCCGAAATTCATCAAAGCGTTTTTTAGAGGTATTGGGCTATTTCAAATGACTCAGAAGTGATATATGCTGTAAAGAGTTAGAAAATGAATTTCTCCATTAAAAAAAGTGTCTTTATCATTTATAGTTCTGCTACAGGAACACTCAAAAGATTTCCAATACATTACGGTCAATGGCAATTTTAGGAGCATTCATCCATTTCAAGCACAATACCGTCCTACCACATAAGTTAGGTAATGGTCCGACCACGGTCACGTGCCTCCCTCAAGAACTATGCCAAAAGTCGCCAAGCTTGGCGACTTTTGGTGTATGTGTGTGCATATTTAACTCTCAAATCTCAAAAACTATTATGAAATTTCATATATAAGAATGTTGTAACATCTAGTTGTGCATCTCGATTTTTGGTTCCAATCTACTGGAGAGTTTATTTACAGGACCACCGGAAAGAATTTCAGTACTTTAATGTCTATGGACATCTTCAATATAATACTACTGTAGATAGTCATTGTTTGGTACATGCCCAAAATCTCGCCGTTTGTCCTCGACCTTGGCGAGTTTTGGCAAAATGTCACCAAATTTGGCGATAGTCAGTCATTTGGTCCATGCCCAAAGTATCGCCATTTGTCATCGTTCTTGGAGAGTTTTGGCGAAATATCGCCAAATTTGGCGATAATCTGTCATTGTTTGGTTCATGCTTAAAATCTCGCCAAATGTCGTCGACATTGACGAGTTTTGCCGAAATATTGCCAAATTTGGCGCCAAAAATTATTTCGTATTTTGTGTAACTCTTAAAACTTTAACCCGTAGAATTTTGAACTTTTGTATTTAGAACTATTGTAATATCTAACTGTTTTCAATATCTTTTTCGACAACAATCGACTGGGAATTTATTTACGGGGTGAGCCAAATGACTTTCAATACATTGAGGTGTTTGAATGCATTCAATTCATTGAAAGTCTGTGGTCAATGACTACTTTGGCTATCCCCAAAATGTCGCAAACTGTCTCAAGTTTGTCGGCTTTTGGTGAAATATCGCCAAATAAAGTGTCAGAAGGAAATCTTTCAAATTGAACTCAGCTTGGCGATATCGAAATATTTGGCTGGAAATCGCTAAACCTTACTGTTATTAATATTTTATCTTCAAACAAATATATTTAGAGGAAGTGCGTCGAAAATATTTTTGATCTAATGGACGTGCAAGGAAGTCATGTGTTGGACACATCAGATTTTTTGTTGTTATTTTTTAGTTTTCCGACTATTTTTAGCGTTAAAAATGCAACGAGGGGGTTAGGGTTGCGCGAGTCCCCCCGCCCTCACATAAAAATCAATTGTTAGTTAATATATTTTAACCTCTGATGGCCTCTGATGTTAATGCAAGCTGGCTTAAATTCAAAGAAATTTTACTCAATTGCGCCAGGCTTCATATTCCTAGGGGAAACATTAAACGTTATGTACCTTTCTTTATTCACAAAGATCCCCTTTTGGAACCACTTCTAATGGAGAGAAAGCTCCTGATACAGGAATCTGAGAATGCTGTTGATAACAGTTCTAGAGCCAAGCTAAATAAAATAAATGCTAAAATCAAGATCGCTTACGCGCAACTAAGGCAAACAAAATGGAGAGAGTTATGCACTAAGCTCGATGCCAGAGTGTCGGACTCTAAGCTCTGGAAAGTCATCAAGCGAATAAACAGAGAACAGCCGCAATCTGAAACTTGCAATACAGTAACGAACTCTGCTGGCCAGTTCTCTCCTGATGATAGAACAACAGCCAATTTACTGGGTTCATTTTATCAAGAAACTAGCAGATTGAACTTCTCCTTTGAGGACAGGCCTATAAAGAAAAAGGCAATGAACATTGTGAATGGTTGTCGAAGCACCGATCTCGGTGTCCCCACACTCACACGAAAGTACTCTTATCAAGAATTGATCTCTGCTATGGCTTTCTTAGATCTGACCAAGTCTCCTGGCCCTGATGGAATACACGGCCAAATGTTGGAAAACCTTGGCCAAATAGGAAAAAATAGACTTTTAGATATCATCAACTTTTCTTGGTCCTGTGGACAACTACCAGCTGACTGGAAAAGAGCCACTGTAATTCCCATCAGAAAACCAGGCAAAGAAGCAAGCTCTCCCGAGAGCTATAGACCTATTGCTCTCACCAGTATGACTTGTAAACTAATGGAAAAAATGCTCCTTGCTAGGCTTCATTACATTCTGCATTTCGATCATCTTATTCCACCCGAACAATATGGTTTTAGAAAGGGGCATAGTACCACAGATCAGGTCCTGTATTTTTGTCAAAAGGTCAGAGACGCCCAAAACTTCAAACCTACTCGACATACCGTGGCAGCCTTACTAGACTTATCTAAGGCCTTTGATACGGTGTGGAAAGACAAGCTTATCATAAAATTACACGATTCCTTCAATATTAGGGGTTCTGCCCTAGTTTGGATTGCTGACTTTCTGCACCACAGATCCATAAGAGTTAAATTCAACAAGACTTTTTCGGATCCTTTTAGACTGGTACAGGGCGTTCCTCAAGGATCAGTCTTAAGCCCTACTTTATTCTCCATATTCTTGGCCGGAATCGAGAGGAGGAGATCAGTTCTTGTCGATATTGCAATCTTCGCTGACGATATTGTAATTTGGAATTCAGGCACTGACGTGTCTAACATTGAAACACTTCTCAATTCCACTTTGACTGCACTTTCTGATTTTGCAACAGAACACAAATTGACTTTCAACCCAGCTAAATCAATTGTGACTTTTTTTACCACTAATAAACATCTATACAACTACAAACCAAAGCTGTATTTTGATACCCAGCCTCTCACCTATGAAAAACATCCGAAGTATCTAGGATTCATCCTGGATCCTGAATTCAACAGCAACAAGCATATTAACCACCTGGTTTCAAAAGCTCGTAAGCGCCTTACTTCCTTAAATATCTAGCTGGCAGGGATTGGGGAGCTGATGCTATCACTCTTAGAACCACATATATTTCGCTTATAAGACCTATTCTGGAATATGGCTACCCTATTTATTCCTGCGCGTCTGAAACCAATCTCCAGAAATTAGAATGTGTACAACTGAGTGCCGCTCGAATCATTCTCGGACTTAAAAATAGCTGTCCTTCTGGTATAGCCCTTTTTGAAGCCAACTTACAACCATTGCATCTTCGAAGAAGAGCTAACTTGGTAAAATACTTTAATAAAATTTACAGCTATGGCTCCCAACATCGTACTTCCTTGTTTCTGCACACCTGGCATAATAATCAAAGACTTAAGAAATCCAGCCCTTTTAGTTTGGCGGAAACTCAAAACCTGATCTCTCGTGAGGTTGAACCTCAATCTTTGAGATCTTGTTTCGATCCCTCAGAGGGAATGCCAAAAGTTTTCTTCCACTTTGATCTGAATTCCACTGCAAACAAGCAAACCCATCATGACGACCATCTTCGGCAACTGGCCCTGGAAATCATTAGTCACATTCCAAAAGATGCAGTGCAGGTCTATACTGATGGTAGCCGTACAGAAAATCGTACTGGCAGCGGTATTTACATTAGAACTCCTCATCTTGAGACTTCATTAAAACAACGAAACCCTGATACTTGTTCTGTCTTCAGGAGCGAATTAATTGCAATAAATGTTGGACTTGATACTATCTTGCCTATTGACTATGAATTTGGTGAACTTTGGATCTTATCGGACAGCCGCAGTGCACTTCAGCATCTTAGTAACTGGCCCTCTGCAGGCGATGAAACCAGTTTATCTATCCTGCTCAAACTAAAAAAACTTTCTCAGAACCACGACATCCATCTCCAATGGATCCCATCACATGTTAACATTTGTGGTAATGAGGTTGCAGATAGATTAGCAAAAGAAGGCAGTGAGGACGAAACGACCACTGGTGTTTCGCTTACTCACCAAGAACTGTACTCAATTGAAAACTCTAAATTAAATTCAATTTGGCGCATTCCACCTGCGCACCAATGGTACACCGGAACATCCCCTGGCGTTCTACTGGAAATTAAATGTGATCGTGGCTCCCAGACTGCACTTGCTAGACTTAAAAGTGGCCACCTAAAGTGTCTTTCGTACGAACATGGCAAAAAATTCCACCCCACTTGCAAGAAATGCTGTGATCATCCAGCCTCTCCAGAGCACATACTGAGTTGCGTCGGACTTTCTAAGGAGGACTTAACATCTGCTCCCCTTTTAGTTATAGACTTTCTGTCGGTCAACAATCTATTGGAGTTGGTCAACAATCTATTGGAGTTGATCTGACTTATGTCAGATCTTTAAAGAGGATAAGCAACAACAACAAATTATGTTGTTTAGATTCTTAACCCCAGATTTTTGTAACAAACATTCAAATTTTATTACTGAGATTTTTTACTACTTATTATTGAAATTAACTAAGAAAGGAAATGCGAATTCGCGGCCATCCATTCTTAGTTAATTTTCTTGAAATTAAAATGTTTAGATTCTTAACCCTAAATTATCTATGTATATATAAATACTCTTAGGAAAACCTTTGTGTCCCTTTTGCAGCACATTGCGCGAACGGATGAGAGCGAAATTCGGCACAGTTAAAGTTCGTATGGAGGTGATTGTGCGAATGTTAAAAATTTTGTGTAATATGCTAATGCACTATAAAAAAATAGAGTTAATTTGGAACGCAATACTTCGCGCCAAGTAAGGCGATGGTTCCATTGTTGTGTCAATTTTGAAATAAAAACATTAAATTTCAGCAGTACTATATAGGGTTATAGTATTACAACGAAATTTGCAAAAAGTGAAATTATTCTCCAGTTTGGACGCCAATGAATAAAATGTGTTTTAGCCCTGTGCTTTTCGACTTTTTTCAGACGGTCGATAAGTGCGCAAAGTGTTGTGAATTCCATGTTTTAAAGCTGTGGGAAAATGAGCCGAACAGGGTAATTTGCAATCCAAGAGACGCTCAACAGAAACGCGCAAATTTGACAATTTCTTCACAATCTCCCACCACGCAGTATGCTAAAGCAAATTTTCTTTGAAAATATTATTGAAGAAATACCTCAGAAATTAATTTGCGAATGAAAATAATATCACTAATGAAGTGAGTGGAAATATTTCCGAAAATATACTCTCAGATAATATATTTTCAGTCACTTATAATGGAACCTAAAAATGATGTTGAACTTTTATTAATGTTGACTTAATCGAATATCTGATGAATAGAGAACATATCACCATAGCTACGAGAAAATAATTTGCTGTGATGACAATGAAATCAATAACTATCCAGTAGTTTTTGAATTCTTTGGGTTATTTTTCAGTTAGCCAGGAGCAAGTGAAAAATTGCCAAAAAATTATCATCAGTGTCAAATGCTTACAAAACTAAAACGATTTCCAGTACAAAATTATTTATCCCTTTCCATATTTTGAAAGTTTAATTTAATTTCGTATTTTAATTTAATTCCACACGTTTTCTCAAATTCCACATTATGTAACCAGTAAGTATAAAAATTTCTTTTAGTATATTGATATTTTTGTACATATTGAATTCCGTGGCGTATACGTGCACAGTGCGGTCACTTTTGCATACAAGTCAATGGTTCAGGAAGATTTTTTTATTTTTTTTTTGAAAATTAAATAATTGAACTAGTTTTCAATTGTAAAATGTGGAATGTTTGTTTTGTTCCAGGTTGTAAAACGGGATATAAGAGTGAAAAAACATGAAATTTATCCCAGGGATTGAAGAATCCAAGTTAATTTAAAGCTCCCAACGTAAGCTTTGTTTAATGTTTTTTTAACATTTAAATTCAACTTATCACCACATTGTATAATTAAAAATTTCTGTATGCAACAAAAGATTCACATATTTCTTCTTCTTTTTTTTTTTTTAGAAACTGTAATAAAAGAATTTAAAACTAATATTGTTGTGGTTCCATTTCTTTGTGGTACTTCTTGAAACCACTTTTTTTAAGGATAATTTTTTTTTTTAAGTTACCTACTTTTTAAGAATTTTTTAAATTCTGGTCAGGTGGCTGGAGCCATATTTTCAATCTAGCAATGAGTTTGAAGAAAAAATCACAAAATATAATGCAATTGCTTTTATTTACACACATCCATTTCAAATCGGGACAAAAAATGAATCAAAATAACTTTTATTATCGAGTCAACCATACATTAAAAATGTATGACAAGATGATGACAAAGGCAGCAAACAAATGACAAGAAAATCTACAAGGAGACATTCACATAGTTTGCAACTGCTTCACGTGTTGAAAGAAACACACAACCTATACATAAAAGGCTTTCTGGCACAAAGACGCATTTGCAAAATTTTTCTTTACAAGAGAATTCTTTCTTACATATTCTGAGCTGCATAAATGTATCTATTCAAGTCAATTTTTATAAAGAATACTTCTGTATAAGCATCACACATTACACTTATAAGGTTTCTCCAGAGAGTAGAAATGTACTAGACAGCATTAATCAAAACTCATTCGAAAAATGGGGAAAAGATAAACCATGTGACTTTTGGCATGGGAATGCAGAGAGAGGCTAGATGCTAGACATGCTATATCGCTATATTTGGAAAGTGGCTAGTGAGAACTATAAGCAAAATTGACTATCGGCATGCTCATTACAAATCCTCTTGGCATTAAAAAAATATTGCCAAGGCTTAGAGAATGTGGGTACATTGAAATAAGTCTTCATTTATAAAAGTATGTATCAAAAATATGAAAAGAAAAAGAGGATAACATTAAGAAAAAGTTTATGCAATCCATTCAGCAGAAGTGTAAAAGCTTAGCTTCCGATAATTAAATCAGAAATTTAGTAAAAGCAAAAACCAAGTCATGTACTTGGTTTTTGACAACTTCAAAGATAATGTCAAACCTAGCTTCGCTAAAATTACTGTGGCTATGCTACTTATTGTGGCAAAATTTATTTAAAGTATAACCTAGATTTATAATTGACTTTGTTTTAATATGCACCCTCTGAAAAAGGGACAAAATGTCTGGTCCATTATTGAGAGGTACTTCTGTATTATCAATTGACAGTACATTAAAAATGTAATGATGTATAAATGCTTTATACGAATAAGTAAAAACATATTTCATACACAGTTTAATTTCTTTCAGAATTCTTTCCTGCATACTACAGTTGTGTAACTATGTCTATATTCAAGATTGCTCACAGAAAAAAATTGCTTCATCAGATTCATAAGCTTTTTCATTTACATGGGTACTAACACGAGATTCTATCCCCCCCCCTCTATCTTAAGAGAAAGCTTTCTTAGATAATTTACATGATAGTTCTGCTTTGTATGGGTACAAAGATGAGATTTGCAAAGTGCAGATAGCAGACATGAGAGGTGGTCTACGGTGCAATTTGAAAAGGGGAACAAGGAAAGACATTCACTTCTTTTAGTTGGGTACCGGTTAGGCTCGTACAAATCCTGAGGACCAGAGGAAGAGTGCAAGAAGGTCGATTACGATAAAAACGATCTAGATGAGTATTTAAAAGGGAATCCATGAGAGGGTGTGAAAGTATACGGAAATATGTGTTTAATGATAGCTTGTGACGAGTATGAGTGAGAGATGGTTCATGGCATCAGATATAAAGAGTTACATCTGATGCCAAGGGTGGAGTTTTAAAAGCTCCAGAACAAATGGGTAATGCAAATGTTGCATGGTGTTAAGTTTTTTAAAAATTGATTTACAAGCACATCTATACATGCAGCAGGCATAGTCTATTCTTGAACGAATATCATAGCACAGTAGATCCGCTACAGTGTCATGGTCTGCGAATAAACTCTCTGACATACATCAGTGCAAGATTTCGCCCTTGTGTAAATGCTTATTCAAGTTTATTTTCTGACTGGACATTCTCTAGAACACATCACACATACCCACTGAGTATGAAAGTGATTTTTTAACATTTTCTGACAGGCATCCCACTTGTAAGATTCTCTTCCGTGTTGGCTTGTTCAAGCTCTTTTCATCTTTGTATGGCTGTATGAGTTCGAAAACGAACATCTAAGATTCCTTTCTTGCACAGTTTACACATTTATGGTTTCTCACCTATATGGGTGCGAAGATGACTATTCAAATTTCCTTTTTTAGAGAATGCTTTCTTACACACATCACACATGTAAGGTTTTTCCCCTGTATGGGTCCGAAAATGATCCTTCAACTTTCCTTTCACAGAAAAAGCTTTCTTACACACATCACACACATAAGGTTTCTCCTGTGTATGTGTGCGAAGATGAACATTTAAAGCTACTTTATGAGAGAATGCTCTCTTACACACATCACACATGTAAGGTTTCTCTCCTGTATGGGTGCGAAGATGATTATTCAAGATTCCTTTATCAGAGAATGCTCTCTTACACACATCACACTTGTAAGGTTTCTCTCCTGTATGAGTGCGAAGATGACCATTCAAATGATGTTTTCTAGAGAATGCTTTCCTACACACATCACACACGTAAGGTTTTTCCCCTGTATGGGTGCGAAGATGAATAGTCAAGTGTCCTTTATCAGAGAATGCTTTCTTACACACATCACACACATAAGGTTTCTCCTTGGTATGTGTGCGAAGATGACTATTCAAATGTCCTTTCCTAGAGAATGCTTTCCTACACACATCACACACATAGGGTTTCTCCTTTGTATGCGTGCGAAGATGAGCATTTAAAGCTACTTTCTGAGAGAATGCTCTCTTACACACATCACACATGTAAGGTTTCTCTCCTGTATGGGTACGAAGATGATTATTCAAGATTCCTTTACCAGAGAATGCTCTCTTACACACATCACACTTGTAAGGTTTCTCTCCTGTATGAGTGCGAAGATGACCATTCAAATGATCTTTTCTAGAGAATGCTTTCCTACACACATCACACACATAAGGTTTTTCCCTTGTATGGGTGCGAAGATGAATAGTCAAGTGTCCTTTATCAGAAAATGCTTTCTTACACACATCACACACATAAGGTTTCTCCTTGGTATGTGTGCGAAGATGACTATTCAAATGTCCTTTCCTAGAGAATGCTTTCCTACACACATCACACACATAGGGTTTCTCCTTTGTATGCGTGCGAAGATGAGCATTTAAAGCTACTTTCTGAGAGAATGCTCTCTTACACACATCACACATGTAAGGTTTCTCTCCTGTATGGGTACGAAGATGATTATTCAAGATTCCTTTATCAGAGAATGCTTTTTTACACACATCACACACATATGGTTTCTCCCCTGTATGGGTGCGAAGATGCTGATTCAAATATGCTTTGTTAGAGAATGCTCTCTTACACACATCACACAAGTAAGGTTTTTCCTTTGTATGGGTTCGAAGATGTGCCTTTATTTGTCCTTTCTGGCAGAATGTTTTTTTACACACATCACATGCAAAAGGCTTCTCTTTCCTATGGATACGAATATGAACCTTCAGGGAAATTTTATAAGCGAATGCTGTCTTACACTCATCACACACATAAGGTTTCTCCCTTGTATGGATGTGAATTTGAAGATGCCGATTCAAATATGCTTTGTTAGAAAATGTTTTCTTACACACATTACACGTGTAAGGTTTTTCCTTTGTATGTGTGCGAAGATGTATATTCAAGCTTTTTTTCACAGAGAATGCTTTGTTGCATACATTGCACATGTAAGGTTTTTCACCTGAATGAGTGCGAAGATGAATAGTCAATGGTCCTTTTTGAGCAAATGCTTTGTTACACACACTGCACACATAAGGTTTTTCTCCTGTATGTGTGCGAAGATGAATAGTCAAGATTTGTTTTCGACCAAATGCTTTGTTACATAAATCACACACATAAGGTTTTTCTCCTGTATGAGTGCGAAGATGAATAGCCAAGGTTCCTTTCTCAGAGAATTCTTTCTTACACACATCACACACGTAAGGTTTCTCCCCAGTATGGGTGTGAAGATGAACACTTAAGTCTCCTTCATGAGAAAATGCTTCTTTACACAAGTCACACACGTAAGTTTTTTTTCTTGTGTGTGTGCAAATATGTGCCTCCAGATTCTGCTGTGCTGAACAAGCTTTGCGACACAAATTGCATGTGAAAGTTTTCTTGTCTGCATGAGAGGAAGTAACAAGTTTTGAATGCAGATGCTGTGGCAATGTCTCAAGCCGAGACTCTCTGGTTGTGGTTTGCATATCCATGGGAGTACAAAAATAAAACAGACGACAGCCCTGTAGAATGCTGAATTCTGCTGCAATAAAAGAGAGGATTTTTTCTTCAAGTTTCTAGACATTAACAACACATAAATAATACCAAGAAAATATTTTAATGCTGCATCTGAGAGGAGATAGCAAATGAAATGAAGTTTGTTTAAATACAACTAAGCCACACAGTTCTCTTTTAAAGCATTTTGTAATGTTTCTTCATATAATAAGACACAAGTATATAGTCAAATTTCCCTGAAGTTAAACTGCTTAAAATGACGTGTGACATAAAACTTGCACATGGTCCCTTTGAAACCTTGTGTGTGTTTCAGAAGTTCAGCCTTTGGGCTTGCTGTTTTGCACAAGCACCAATAATTTAAGATAAGTTAATGAATCTTTCATATTTTGTGAATTTTTTTACAACTAGCTTAAAAGGATTTCAGACACCACTGAAGACTTTTAAGCCTGTATACAGTAGAAGACCCAAAATCCGCACAGCTTGGTTCCGGCCCTTTAGCAGCAGAGTTTAGAATTTTGGGTCACAAGAGGAAAACTATTTCAGCTGGATATCCGGCAGCAGTATGTTTTTTCTTAATTCAGTTTTATTTTCACTAGCTGAATAATCTTAGATTATTCAGCTATTACCTTATTATATATATTTTCTCATTAATTTCAATTCATTTAATTCAAAAATCAGAAATCTTTTTGGCATTGTTTCCATGAAGTTAGTACCAATTCTATTGCAATTAAAGTTTCAGGGATGAGAATACACAAGTATGAAAAAACAGCTGCCGTCTAGAGTCTAGACATGTTGTTAGTCAGTCATCCTCGGATAGCGCGATTGTTATGTTAAGTTGCATGTGTGTTAATTTAATCACTTGCGGTTTTTGCTTATCTTTTCACTTGTTGTTTTAAGAAGAATACGATTTAGAAGCGAATTATCTTTTCAAAGGTATGTACGCGTATAATATAATAAAATGAGTAGCAGAATTGGATTACATATAGGGTTGCCAACCGTCCCGTTTCTAGGGCTTTAGAGGACACGTCCCGCGAAAGGTGTTACCAGGGATGCAAAATGTCACGCTTTTTTATAGAATAAGTAATTTAATAAAATGTTAAATTATAATGATCCCAAGGATTCATGTTTCATGGATTCTCAAGAGATTTTATATATTAAGTTTCTTTTCTAAATAAATATGATCTCAGCTGAAGTCATTGTACATTTCAAGTTCGTTCTTCTAAATAAGTAAGCATTATTGTGATTCAGTAAAAATGGTTTAATATATCTACAGAGTTTTCCAAGTAATTAATTATAATAATCTTATTAGAAGATGTGGTGTAAGACTAAGTTTCTCTAATAGGTATGTTATCGATAACTACTTATGGGTTATCAGGGGTCTGTCCAGACTTTTCAGACAGGGTCCTGCTTTAATGAAATTGTGAAAAATTTACTCATAATTTTGTGAATCACAAATTAGCATTCAATAAGGTTATCTAGCCAGGGTCCTGCTTTTGTGAATTTGTGACAATAGGGTCTTTTTTCGTGAATTTGACAAAAAATATAGAATTTTACAAATTTAAATTTAGTATTAAAGTTCCATTTTAAGACATTTTATAGAAAGTCCTTAAGAAAAATTATATATGTATAAACAATCACATACCGATTTTTATAAATAAGCACATCAAATTTTTTTCTCGTATAGTGATTTATACAAATAGTACATAGAGTAGAACCTCGATTATTCGATGTAACTGGAACTGAGCCAACATCGGATAATCAAAATTTACGGGTAATACGATTTGTCAAGAATCATCTATAAAATAGAATCATTTTTATAGTTTAATATGAAGGGCGATTCCATCGTAACATGTATGACATTTGTACACCCTTTTCCTTTTTAAAATTCTTATTCCTTAGCTCAGCATTAGAAATTAAGTAACAGTTAATATTATCTCATTTTACATTTTTTTATAAAACAATTACAGGAGCAACTCCATTACTTTAAAGATTTTATAATTAATTATTAATTTTATGAAATTTATAATGTGTATGACAACTTATTTGTAATCTGTTATCGAATTGAGCAATTACATTTGTGAAGGGGCCGTTTACCAATGGCAGAATTTTGTGAAAGGTTCATTTTCAAAGTGAAAAATATTGTGATGGGTCCGAATTTAAGATAAAATATTTTGTGAAAGGCCCATTTTGGGATAAAATATTTTGTGAAGAGTCCGTTAACGGACCCAAATTTCTCCTAAACAGACCTCTGGTTATTTTAGTTATTTTTTGAAAGCCAAAGTAAAAAAGGTTTTGTTTTTATTTGTGAAAGGAAATAGAAATTTAATTAAATTGTAAGTGATATTACTTTTTGTTTTGATTATAAAGAAGGAGATAGAAGAATAATAATTAATGTTAATTTTGTTAGTTTGTCTGATTTTAATTTTAGTTAACTACATTGCATGCATGGGCGTACCCCCAAAAAAAATTTGGGGAGAGTCCAAAACATTTGGAGGGGGTAACGGTGAGAAAAAGTGTGTGTATTATGCTTTTGCGTTCGCCAATCATTTTGCACGATCAGCAAAGCAAAGTGAAAGAATTTTAACACATTAAAAATTGCACATAAATTCCACTAACAAAAACATTCAAACAAAATACACCATCCATATTTAACCTAAAACGCGTCTGCAAATTCAGTAACAGTTAATTTAAAATAAGCAACAGTGGACTGTTTTTAACGCAAAAAACTACAGTGGGTTAAGCAACCTAGCTGTACAGTAATGTGAACAGGGCAAACACTGGCCTGTTTTCAACTCAAAAAAACATCGGTGGATTAAACAACCTAGTTTACACCTCATGTATAGTCAGTATGCTTAGAACAGCACATAAATAGCACTTACGATAAAATAAACACATCCAATATCAATTTAAAATTCACATTAAAAACCTTAAACATTGCAATGATTCGTTAATAAAAAAGCGCTTACCTTTATTTTTTTTAATCAACCGTTCAGATATGTCCCTAACACCCACCGGCTTATAACGTAACACCAGCATGCTTTCTTTTATTTACTTTTATATTGACACTGCATTTCTAACAAAGACACACACCAGCTGATAACGTAAAACCAACATCCTTTCTTATATTTAGCTTTATACATGGGTGCCGGCAGCATAGGGCAAGTGGGGCAATGCCCCCCCCCTGGATTTTTGAATGCAGTGTTTTCCCTTGCTTTTTTGCTCTTTCCAACATGGTAATCATACATTGAAGTAGTCTTTGCACCCCTCCCCCCCTGGGAAATATTCTGCCGGCGCCCATGGCTTTATATTCACACCCTATTTCTAACAAACACACCCTCACTTTCTTTTCATACATTAACATAACACATTTCATTCCCTTCCATCCATAACATGAAACAATATCAAATTCCCAAACTGACAATGTACACTTTTTTTTTATGGTTGCCAGTCAAAAATTACATCGGCAGGTAACTTCACTTTGGCGGTGCATCGCCCACCCTGGTGCCAGATTGTCCACCAATGAAATGTAAACACAAACAGGCTTAGCTTCGATATACCCCCTACCTTTTTTTCGCGCCAAAGATTGCGTTTTTTGCACCAAGCTTGGCGATAAAAGGGATTTTCTGGTTTCCCAAACGAATTTCGTTGGCGAGAATGGGGGGAGGCTATTTATGGCAACCTAGGCCGGCCGGCGAATAACAGAGCGCCGTGATGCAATAGCTCCTGCACGTGGAAGCTTGCGAGAACTTTTTTTTCACATTTTTAGAGAGAGGTAGTAAGTTGACCGAAAGCACTTCTGCAAAGGTACTGTGATCTTTTCATATTTTACTGTACTTTTTTTTATATTTTTGGTTAGGATTTTATGATTTTTTAAGAACCTCCGTAGCTAATGTAATTGAAAATTAGCAGGGTATTTTTGAACAAAATTTAACGTTAAAGTGGTCTGATAAAAATCCCACGTGTGGGAAGAAAGGTGTAGCTAATATAATTTTTGTTATGAGCTATTTGTTAGTGGACCAGGAGAAGTTTTTGGATTTTTTGAGGACATCCTTTCGGAGTGCGAGCTTAACCTTTCCGAGATATTTTTGCTAACGTATAATATTGTTTCGCGTTATACATCGTGGTAACTGCACTATTTGTACAGGCGAATGGCTTCACAGTTTTTGGCTTTTTTCTTAAAACGCTCTACTCGATTTCTTATTTTTCCAGTTTTCCTGACTACCTTTTTCGTGAAAAAAAAAAAAAAAAACAAATACACAAAAAAAACAAACAAAAAAAACACAATTTCACAAATAATGGGATTTTTATGTGAGGGGGGGGGCAGAGCCCCCCCTCACATAAAAATCCCATTATTTGTGAAATATAGGTTTTTTCAAATTTTTAACCCTAAATTCTTGCTAGAAAATGCGATTTCTGTGTCCATCAATTGTTAAATTTCCTTGAATTTATTCGTGTTTAGATTCCTAACCCTTAATTATTTCTACAATTTTTCTATTTCTAATTTCTTGTTCGAAAACGCGAATTCTACGTTCATGAATTCTTAAATTTTTTTAATTTTATTTTTGTTTACATTCTTAAACCTAAATTATTTGTAGAATTTTTCTAATTCTCATAGTTTTTTTTGGTTCTGAAAACGTTGCTTCGCGGCCATTTTTACATTTTAACCCTAAATTTTTTTGTGGAAATCTTCTAATTCTTATAGTTTAACCACTTTCGGAAGTGGTTTCACGGCCATTTTTACTTCCTTGTACGTAGTATAAGGAAGTAATGTGATCCCGAAAAATTTTGGGGGCCAAATTTCGACAAAAAAACCGATTTTGACTACCTCTAAATTTAATTTTAAAATTTTTTTCGATGCATCCTATCGTAGGCTAGCATGCACAATCATATTAACGCGTCTGCAACTCATTTTGACCAGCGGCGAGTCTGCTGTGGCCAGTTTTTCCATGCCGTCTGTACGTACGTAGGTACGTATGTATGTAACTCGCATATCTCAAAAACTATTGGTCGTAGAATGTTGAGATTTGATATTTAGGATTGTTCTATGATCTAGTTGTGCACCTCCCCTTTTGGTGGCAATCGAATGGATAGTTTATGTACAGGACCACCCAAAAGATTCGAAATACATTACGCTCTATGGGCCGAAATTCATTAAACTCGCCTAACTTGAAAGCTATTAGACGTAGAATGTCGAAACTTCATATTTTGGATAGATGTAACATCTAGTTGTGCACCTCTCCTTTTGGTTCCATTCGACTGGATAGTTTGTCTACAGGACTGCCCAAAACATTCGAAATACATTACGCTCAATGGGCCGAAACTCATTAAACTCGCATATCTCAAAAACTATTAGGCGTAGAATGTTGAAACTTTATATTTAGGATTGCTGTAACATCTAGTTGTGCACCTCCCCTTTCGATTCCATTCGACTGGATAGTTTATCTACAGAACCACCCAAAAGATTCGAAATACATTACGCTCTATCGGCCGAAATTCATCAAAGCGTTTTTTAGAGGTATTGGGCTATTTCAAACGACTCAGAAGTGATGTATGCTGTAAAGAGTTAGAAAATGAATTTCTCCATTAAAAAAAGTGTCTTTATCATTTGTAGTTCTGCTACAGGAACACTCAAAAGATTTCCAATACATTACGGTCAATGGCAATTTTAGGAGATTCATCCATTTCAAGCACAATACCGTCCTACCACATAAGTTAGGTAATGGTCCGACCACGGTCACGTGCCTCCCTCAAGAACTATGCCAAAAGTCGCCAAGCTTGGCGACTTTTGGTGTACGTGTGTGCATATTTTACTCTCAAATCTCAAAAACTATTATGAAATTTCATATATAAGAATGTTGTAACATCTAGTTGTGTATCTCGATTTTTGGTTCCAATCTACTGGAGAGTTTATTTACAGGACCACCGAAAAGAATTTTAGTACTTTAATGTCTATGGACATCTTCAATATAATACTACTGTAGATAGTCATTGTTTGGTACATGCCCAAAATCTCGCCGTCTGTCCTCGACCTTGGCGAGTTTTGGCGAAATATCGCCAAATTTGGCGATAGTCAGTCATTTGGTCCATGCCCAAAGTATCGCCATTTTTCATCGTTCTTGGCGAGTTTTGGCGATATTTCGCCAAATTTGGCGATAATCTGTCATTGTTTGGTTCATGCCTAAAATCTCGCCAAATGTCGTCGACATTGACGAGTTTCGCCGAAATATCGCCAAATTTGGCGCCAAAAATTATTTCGTATTTTGTATAACTCTAAAACTAACCCGTAGATTTTTTAACTTTTGTATTTAGAACTATTGTAATATCTAACTGTTTTCAATATCTTTTTTGACAGCAATCGACTGAGAATTTATTTACAGGGTGAGCCAAATGACTTCTAATACATTGAGGTGTATGGATGCATTCAATTAATGAAAGTCTGTGGTCAATGACTACTTTGGCTATCCCCAAAATGTCGCAGACTATCTCAAGTTATTCGGCTTTTGGTGAAATATCGCCAAATAAAGTGTCAGAAGGAAATCTTTCAAATTGAACTCAGCTTGGCGATATCGAAATATTTGGCTGGAAATCGCTAAACCTTACTATTATTGATATTTTATCTCTTTCAAAGAAATACATTTAGAGGAAGTGCGTCGAAAATATTTTTGATCTAATGGACGTGCAAGGAAGTCATGTGTTGGACACATCAGATTTTTTTATTTTTCGCGCCGTCGAAAACTGCATTTTTGGCCACTTCTCTTTCGTTTTTGGCACCGTCGAAAACGGCCTTGGCGCCAAAAATCAAGGTAGGGGGTATATCGAAGGTGCTCCCACAAACATTGATATGTAAACAAAGCACTGGATACGGAATACAGTCCAAAAAAAAATTTATCTTTATTTTTTTTTAAATTAACCTTTCAGAAATGTCCCTAACATCCACCGGCTTATAATGTAAAACCAGCATGCTTTCTTTTATTTAGTTTTACATTCATGCTACATTTCTAACAAACACACACACTGGCTAATAACATAGGAACAGCTTTAGTATGGTTGCTTTTTGGCGATTCTTTGATTTGGCGACAAAATCTTGTCGCCAACCCAAGTTTGCCTTGCCGCTGCCAGTTGTAAACAATATGGCGGATCGGATGGTTTCCAAGATAATTTATAGGGGAAAAATTCGGTTAGCGGGTGTCGGCTATTTTTTTGGCGATTTTTTTTTTTCGCCAACTCCCGTAATTTGGCGTGTTTTTTTTTCGTCGCCAAATTTTTCCGCGAGCGAAACACAGTTTTACTAAACAATAAATACATAAAATATTCACTCACCTTCACATATCCAAAACACTGATTCAAATATTCCAGTAAATGCATACAAAAAAAAAAAAAAAAAAAAAAATTGGCTGTGGGGTACATGAGTTACTTTCCCACTCCAAAATAAACTCACAAAACGTAATATTCGAACCACGAAACTACGCTAAACAACTACTTAAATTACCTTTTAAACTTACAAAAACTAACATGAAAAGCACATTCTTCGTACAAAAAACCCCCCTCAAAATACAAATTTAGCAAACTAAACCCCCCCATCCCCAAAAATTTCAGTACTGTTCCCAATCACTTTCTTCAATTTCTTCTACATCAATTTCAGGATCCTTACTACAACCTGCAGTAATTACTCCTTCTATATTTTCCGATTTTACCGTAGGAACTATAAATTTTCTCATTTTCAACCCTTCTTTCCTGGGTCCTGGATATACCCTCTTTATGTCACTCAAAAATTGAAATATTTTTTCTCCATTTGTTAAAAATTTATTAAGTTGGGTACGTCTATAAAAATATAATGCCATAAACTGAAAAAGGGTGTTTTTAGGCCTCCTTACTTTTAACAAACTTTTAAAATGCTTATTTTGGTTCTCGATATCATTTATGGTATTTTTAACGTCTTCTTTTGATACAAATTCCCCCTTCGAATGGTTAGTTGTCTTATGAACTGCTTGATTAAAAATTTTTTCAACCCCCCTGTACTGTGGCGCACTATCTGTACAAATAATCGACGTATCAGGGTGAACAAAGCTCTTAACATATGGCCATAATTCCTGCTTACTTTTACTATCAACTTCAAAAAAAAAAAACCCTCTTTATCTTCCCTACAATAAAGTCCAAATACCACTATTTTACTAGATTCGTAAATTCTACCTTTGCAATATTTCCGCTTAGTCAAAAAAGTCTCATCCAAAGAAACAGTCTTCCCAGGACCCCCCAACTTCTTATCTTCATGTGAAACAACGACTTCGCAAACCTCGCGACAAAACGAAAAATAATCAGTAGCCGTACCTGACGACATACCCTTTTCCCCCCTCCTTGCACGCCAAGAATTAATTTCAGTTAATGTAAACGAAATCGGAAGTTTCATAACAAAGCAAAAAATAATAGCCAATATATCTCTTATACTAATGCGAGTTTTCTCAAAAAAAGTATTACTTAAGGGATCTAAAGTTCCGGAACACTTACTCTTTTTTCTATTCTTGCAAACAAATCGATAGCCCACCTTCCTTCCACTATCATTCCAACAAGCCATTTCCGAACCACACAAATCACAAAAAAAAAAACACTCGTCCTTGCCGGGATTAAACCCACATCAATTAAAAAATCCAATACCTTTTCATCACTTTCTAAAATCAAAAACATGCTAAAAATACTAAAATTTACCAACAACGGATGCATCATAAAATTTCTAAAACCACACAATCCAAAACATTAAAACCATTCACTAAAATTCTAAAAAGCAGACGAGGTTCTTTAATATGTCAAAATTTCGTAAAATGTTCCGGACAAATAACTCACGTACCCCACAGCAAACTAAACTAAAAATGACGAAACAAGCTCAAAACATCCCCCTTTTAAAAGTTCCGATCACCGGTTACAGTTAAAAACCATCAGCCAATCAGAAAATTCGCTTAACAAACATCACAATAGTGTTCAACGCAACAACCAACCAATTTCTTCCAAACAACAGCATCATCCAACACCTCAACTCAATCCACACAGGTTACAACGAACATCGGACTCTAAAGCTAAAGTAAACAAACTTTCGACCAAACTCCAATCTTGGCGACGACACCCGGTAACCGAAGAATCCCCATTTATAGTCGCCGTTAATTTTGCTATGATTTATTTTAATGGCTTTTAAATATTTTTATGAAAAAAAAATTTAAACAGATAACAAGCTTACATGTACATATAGATTCGGTTTAATAAAATGTAATTACTTTTCTTTTTATGTGAGGGGGGCTGGGCCCCCTCAACCTCCCCCCTTTCCCTTGTTAGTAGATTAAATTAAATAATGCAAACAAATAATATTCTAAAGACAATACCTCATAAAAATAAAATAAAAAAGACAAAAAATTAAAATATATTTTAGCATTCTGACAAAAGATTACGTAAGCAAAAGTAAAGAACTAGTTTAAATAACAAACAACGCTTATCTCATACCTTAATTAAAATCGCTAAATTATCGCAATATTGAAATAATAAAATCAAAAAATCAAATATTATATTAATAACGAAATTATTTGTTGCTCCTACCCTTAACAAATAAACAAAGGAAATCAAAACAAATAAAAACAAACAATGCTTATCACATACCTTGATTAAAATCGCTAAATTGCAATATGGAAATAATAAAATCAAAATATCTAAAATTATTTCACTGAATAAAATATTAATAACGTAATTATTTGTTGCTTCTACCCTTAACAAATAAACAATCGAGAACGAAAATATTAACCTGAAACGTACTATCAAAAGAATGTTTATTCATACAAAACTGTATATAAACAGTCAGTGTGAACCTGAACATCCATTTTAAATTTAAAAAATAATTAAATAATAAAATTTAATGTAAAATAAAGCCATAAAGCACATGTCATCGCCATTTTCCGGAAACAACCGCCGGGTTTAGGTTTACCATATCTTAACTTCCGATCATCAAACGGCGGGGTTACCATAATGGCATCCTTTATCGCACCAAGAAAAAGTCGCCAAATAAAAAGTGTGCCAAAGCGACCATACTAAAGGAGTACCATGACGGAACACCAACATGCTTTCTTTTTAGTTTTACATTCACACCCTATTTCTAACAAATACACACACACACACTTTCTTTTCATACAATAACATATTTCATTCCTTTCCATCC